>VWPW01028260.1:0-10340 GCA_013389825.1 Crypturellus undulatus | reverse complement strand
TATTTTATTTTATTTTATTTCTTCCTTCCTCCCAGAGTAGAGCATATTTGCTCAGACCGTACTCTTGAGCCTCCTACAAATTAATCTGCAATGTTTTCAAGTTTTGTTACACAAATGTTTAGGGACTGCTTTGATCTGTGCTGTGGTCATTGCTGCATCCAGCTTCCTCCCGCGGCAGCGCCCGGCTCTGTCCCACCAGCCTTGGCGTCCGTGCCGGGCTCCTGGCGGCACAGAGCAGCGCTAACGGACAAGTCCCCAGCGCTACGAACGCTCTGAGAGCCCTCAGGGACTGCACCGCCTCCCTGCAGCGAATGTGCTAGTTCCCGGTCCTATATCTTCCACTTAATTACCACAAAGTTAGCTGTTTTTTCCTCTAATTTTCACGGCATTCCCTCCCTACTCTTTCCATGAGAAGAGCAAGCTATTAGTTTCTTTCTGCCCAAGAAATTCATCGCTATAACAGAAGAAGTGTCAGAAATATTGAAGAATGCCACAGCGTTTCATCTCGTCAGTTTGTCAAAACACCTGACACGCAGCTGCCTCGCTCATGGACCGCGAGGTCAAGAGAAGAGGCACCGTCTCCATCAGAGCGTTGCAGAGCGGCGCGTGACGGGACAGCGCCGGTCGCCGCAGACCATCGAGGAGACGGAAACCAGCACCGTGGCTCCAGGAACGCTCGTGTCAGCAACGGGTAGAGTCAAAGCTGCTGGGAAGCTGTCGCAGAGGAGACTGATGCTGGCTACATCCAAGGGGAGCTCAGCCAGGATGTGGGCAACGTGTCCCAAATTAGGGACAATAGAGTCTGGTATCTCCTGGCTGCTGGAGTCCCCACTTGTCCCATTAGTTGGCACAGCATGGCCCCAGGCCACTGTCCCCTTGTGATCCGTAGCTGATTAAACTCTAGAAAAGGACCAGGCACTCAGGATCTGGAATACAGAGAGCGCCGGGACAATTTGGGATCTACTCACTTGAAGTTATTGATACATGGTCTGGAAAAAGAAGGGCGACTACTGGGATGGTGGAGCAGGTACTGCAAAAACACCGAGGATGAGCAAAGCAAGAGCTGACTGAGAACTTCCAGAGGGCTCAGCCTCAGGGAAGAAAGAGTGAATTAAATTTCAGTATTGACAAACAAAATGCATTTTGGAAAAATAGTTTTAAGCAAGCCTCCAAAACGCCGTGCTCCGTACTGCCCATTACCACTCATGGAAACGGTCTTGGAATCTCTTTGGATATTTCTCTCACTAAGGAGCGCTGCCTTTTTGGCTAAACAGAGCATTAGCAGCTAGATCCTCCGAAATGTGATGGGAATGAAACACGAAGCCTGGATTTATCTCGAGAAGGGCTGCACATCTCGGCAGCTCCATCCAGCTGCTGCGGACGGGTTTGAGCAGGGACAGCAGCCTCCATGCGCACGGGGAGGCAGCCCTGTGCTTGTCACTAATAAAACAAACACTAACAAACTGACAAAAACCTTTGTGCGAAACAAAACAGATTGCTACAGCATTTTCCTTTCACAGCAGAACAGGGCCCGGGTCCCTCCATGCTATTCGCATTGCTGCTGCTAACACAGGCAAGATCCGAAGGTGCTTCAGGCTCCTACAATCAGGCTTTATTCACGTTTTAATCAGCACCGAAGCCTAATGGTGAGCCAAGTATGCCGATCAGGCAGGCGGGTTTTGTGCTTTTACATAAATACTGTGATAGCAGGACTGCAGGAGGACGGGGGCTGGAGCCGAGAGGGAAGAGATGCAGGAGCTGAATTCCCGGCCAGGAAGGCTGCAGCGAGACAGGCACGAGGAGCCCGGGATGGGGCTGCGGGGAGATAAGAGGTGCCCAACTAAAACATCTGCTTCTCTTTCCTGCGCTTTAAAGGTAGAGGACTTTCTCCTTAATGCTCCCCAGGTATCTATGTAAGGGCAAAAAAATAAATAAATAAGTTCAGCAAATAAACTCCCTTTCCCAGCATAAAATGGAAAGGGGCAGCTAGACATGGGACAGTCTGATGGGCTGGAAAACAAGCCAGCCCAGGAAACAAGACTTATAATACATTCGTGGCCTGGCTTTATAGCATGCCTGTTCATCCTGAAGCAGAGCAAATGGAAAGAATGTCTGACTGCATGTGAAGGATGCACAGGATATGAAGGATGCTCGGTATCAGGAAACAGCAATGCCCCTATGGAGGATGAAGGAAATAGTTGTGTTAGATTTTGTATATGCACATCTTCAGCAATAAACAGGTCTCTGTAATTAAAAAAGATGCTTTGAATAATTTGATTTATTTCATGTGTTAAACTCCTGCCTGCCCTGTGTGCCCACGGATTAGAGCTGGGAGCCCGTGCGGGTGCAGTGACACATGACGGAACAAGCGTGGGGTGTATCCAGGGAAATGCAGACGGGCCATCCTGGCCAGCTGGAGCCCCCTCTCCTCCTTCACCCCGCAAGAGCGACAGGGCTGGCGGCGCACGCGGAGCGCGGGCAGGAGCAGCTGCCCAGCCCTGCAGCCGGCGTTCCCGCCCGGAGCGCGGGGCGGCACCGCGGGGCCACGGCCAGACACCCTCCACGCGGGCGCCCGCTCCTCTGCGGCTCCTCGTCAGGAATTACACGAGTGCTATCGATTTACACGGATTATTTATGTGCGTCCGGGGGGCACTCTGCATCTCCGGTGTGCAGCGGGCTTGCTCCTGTGCAGAAATGTCTCTGCATCCCGCGGGATCGCTCCCGCCTGGGCCCACTCTGCGCTCCTGCCGTGCCGCGGTGTCCCCACGCTGCGCACGAGCAGGAGCAGGCGCACGTATGACAACCAGAGCCGCTCATCCAGGGTAATAGAAGCCAAGCAAGAAATCGTGCACGAGTAAAATTTGCTCTGTGTCTCAGCAGACTTCCTCTCTGTTCATCCAGAGGACTGAAGTGACAGCAAGACCCGCACTTAAGCCATTAAGCTGCTGGCTTTCATTCCCTGGCTAAAAGCACCTGGGAAGATGGAGCTCAGAGCAGGGAGCACATTTTCTAGCTTGCCATCTCAGGGAGGAGTAACTGCCTGGACGGGGATGCTGCCTCCGCACTCCTTTTCCCGTGTTCCCAGGCGGCAAGGACGCAGCCCGCGGCGCCGTGCTCAGCCAAGCCCCGGCGCAGGACGGGGCAGCGCGAGGAGGGACCGGCCGTGCAGCGGCTGTGACGCTGCGGCCACCCGAGCGCGGGCGCACGCAGCCCCTTCGCCACGAGCGCTCTGCCAGGACGCACTGCAAACACCACGTCTCAAGTCAGGTTTCCTTTCCAAAGGAATCAGCTCCAGGCGTGTCTTTGCAAGGTAAGCTTATAAACGTGACTACAAAGACAAAAGAAAAACAGAAGATAATCTCACAGTTACTTTAGGAGTGAAAACACAAGGTACAGGGCTTAATATCCCAGGGGTCATTCACTGCGCTATAGAGAACCAACCCTGTTCACAAGTGACTAAACTGCATCAAAAGAAGTCATTTTTTTCCCTACTTTCCAGTCTTGTTACCAAACCTCGTAGCTCTGATGCTAACACCTTCAACGCTGCATTTCTTAGCTATGTCTGTAGCCACATTGCAGCGACTGGGCTTTGGCACAACACCGTCCCTTAACGCGCGCTTCTCCCTCTTTAATTCCTGTCCCGACGGCATCTTTACTGAGACCAAATACACACTTGGTTTCAAAAGCAAACCACGGCCCCGCAGCACCTCCTGATCTCACAAACACGTTGAACGATGTGAGCACAGGACACCGGGCACACGGTCCCCTCCTGCTTCCAGGAACGCAGTGACTAAGGGCCTGAAAATAAAATCAACGTTAAAAACCAAAGGAGAACAAGCACAAACTGTTAGGACTGACCAGGTGTACAGTCCTACTGCCCAGAAACACACAAAATCAATGCGCTCTCCAAAGCCAACACTGCCTGCCACAAACCACCAAAATAGGGCTTAAAAGAGGAGCGCCCAATAGCAGACTATAAAACGAATTGAAAAATGGAGCCGATGCATATCTTCTTATTAGGTAAATACATAAAAATTAGACTGAAATTGAAAGAGATTTTTTGCAGACCTGAGAGTGTTGAAGCAAACAGTTGCGAGTGGAAATTGGAAAAAATAGAGAGTTAAGCAAATACGCTAAGTCATTCAACAAGCTTAAAGGTTAATCACACACGTATCCCAGACTCAGAACCCTGCACTCCTGGTAACTCTTTTTCTCTTTTCAACTGTTGGCCTTGTCTTTTTTTTTTCCCTCAGATCCAAGGGAACCGCTGCCTCTGGCAGCCCCTGGCCTGCCTGCGGGTTCTCCCGCCCTGGTTACTTACAGCTTTGCCAGCACTCACCAACCTGTTGCAGCCACAGACGAGCAGCCGTCGGCTCCCGGCTCCTCAAGGTGCCTTTCAAACGTCCCGTCTGCTTTCACCATCCTCCTGCAGAACATTTGGCATAGGAAACATAGGAGAATGTTTGTGCTGAAACTTGTAAAATACCACTCTTTTCATCAACCTAGAACCTCCCCACACCCAGGTGGGAGAACAAATTATTTTTCCTCCTAATGCCACGTGGAAGTTGGATTGTTTAATTTGCTTGGAAACTGTCACTGTTAAGAAGGGGATGGGACCATTTCTCCTGGAAGGACAAAGAAGAATTAATGGAAATTTAAAAAAAAAAAAAAACAAACACTTAAATTGTCACACACTGCAGCACATTCTATCTGCCAATAAATACAGCATCGTGCGCAACAAGAGCTTGTTATAGCGAATGGTCTTAAAATCCCCTTAGCTGGACTCCAGGCTGACCGGGCAGACTGGACAGTCCGAGGCTCCGGCGCGGGACACTCGCCAAAGCCCGGGAAACGGCTTCACTCGGGAAGGGCTGAGCTCTTCCCTCCCACGTCCCGTATCCACAGTAACTGTCCTGTGAGCACGATTCCGCACTGAGAGATACGGGGCAGACTCCTGCCCACAGGGAACAGTCGATGGCCTCAGCCAGCCATCTCATTATTGTAAGTGATAAATCCCTGCTTCCGAAAGAAAGCTTGATATCTGAAAAAAATACTGTATTAGAAACTATCAGCTAGCAGTGATTGTCTATGATACATTATGATTATAAATCTGAATATTACCTTAATACAATATTAAAACTGCATCAGAAAAACTTAAAATGCTTAAAATTTACATCAAAATTATCAGAGTTTTTCTTAATCTGAGCTCACATTCAGAATTAATAAATAATATAGAAATGATAAGTGTTTGTACTTGCAGGATTTTGATGACCTCTCTAGGACATCCTCAGTAACTTGTCTGCAGACCCCACGGTGCCCATCAGCGCACGCCCCCAGGCCCTCTCCTGCCCCTTCCTCAGAGCAAGCTTCATTAAAACCAACGAGCAGATGCATCGTATTTGTATAAATGAAACAGATTTCATTTTTACTCATATCTTATGCAAGAATCAATAGTTATGAATGCAATAAAGCTGCTGAATTAGCCCACAAATACTCCTGGCAGCACGATGTCCACAAGCACTACAGATTCTTGTATGTACAAAAGCAGATAGTTTTATACTATCTAGTAGAGGTAGCTGGCATTTTATGACGGAGATTTTGCATCAATATGGATAAAGACTTAAAATCATTTTGATCTGCTAAGGATTAAAAGAGATAAATTTCTACATCCAGATTCAGTTCCTGCGATCCCAGTGGGGTCTCGTGGAGGCAGGATGCTCCCTGCACCCGCGGCGGCAGCTCCGAGCGGAGCGCGAGGACCCGCGGGCACGGGGCCGCTCGCCGGGACGCACCGGCCTCCGTTCCGGGGGGTGCCCGGGGTCTCCTCTCTGAAGAAAGGGTTAATGGCTCTTGGCTTCATTAGTGCGACATGAACGAACAACGTTTTTGTGAGCTTGAGGGTAAATTAAGACAACATTTAGTTCTGTTTCTTATTAGTTCTGCATAAATTCTCCCAAGAGCCTAATTAGCTCTGTCACAGCAAATGTCTCCTCTGTTTACACAAGGGAACATACTCCTTTCCTATGGATTTCGCCCTTGCAACAAGCTGCATTAGCAATGACGTCCTCCAAAGCGTTGCCGCCGTGACGAAGGCGGCAGCTCCGGGACAGCAGGGAGGAGGCGACGGGCCCAGGAGCGCTCCAGGACAGAGGGCTGGGTCCGTCCTGCTCCGGGATCGCCCGCAGGATCCCTGGGAGCTGCTCCGGGCCGGCCTCGGGGCTCCAGGTCGCGACGACCCGCGGGGTGACAGATCACAATTACTGATGGCACCAGGTCCAGGTGGCCAAGTCAAGACCTTGGACACGGTTCCCCCAAGCAGTCTCTAAAATGAGGTGGCTACAAAAAAGGCAAACACAAAACCACAGCGCTCGGGAACACCATCTGCTCTGGAGGTGTCGGGTGCTTTTCAGTTCAGAGAAAGGGACTGATCAATGTCAAGTATTCTTTCAGATCTGGACACCTCTGTGCAAGTCATTGAAGCCTCTCTCTTCCTCCAGCCAAGGAAGCTCCAATGACTCCTACCAGTATTCCCACTGGATTCACTCTGGTTCTTATCCCAGGAGCACAGGGTGAGGAGCTGCCGCCACCTCCCATTCCACCCTGCGCGGAGCGGCGCTTCCCACCGCCCTGCCAGCGCGTCCAGACAGCGGGAGCCACTCCGCACTTACCGGGAAGGGATCCAACCTCTGCCTTGTCCTTTCAAAACTGTATTTTTAAAATAATTTGTTCCACACAGAACAGTATTTTTGTATGCCTCATTCATGAGAAATAACATCCTGGCCGTGCGACCTCTCATTATTCTCAGGATTTTCAGAATAAATGTCAGAACATCTCTAATATTATTCAGCACATTTTTTATGTAATTATCATCATGTAAGAATTTTATAATACGGAACTTTCTTTTCTGAGAGTAACATCCGTACATCTTGAAGAAATAATCACAAGTAAAATAGTCGCTGTACATTAATTATCTTTAGAGATTTGTTCTAAAATGCAGGTAGTAATTTTTCTGTTTTAACATTTATAGTTCTGCAGAAAGCACATCATTATGCAGAAGAATCTCGATTTAGACAGTTTTTTCCTCACGATTTTTATGTAGACCTTTCCAAACTTCTGCTCAGCAAGAAAAATTCCCGAATAGGGAGGGAATCTGGAAGAGGAGGCTGGTGGGCGCTGCACCAGCCACAGCACAAGTCCTCAAGCTGGGACTAAGCCTAATGCTCTGCTCATTCATGGCTCTCCCTTCACGTAGCCTTTAAGCTTCAGCTTTGTTTTAAAACTTGCAAGGACCGTGAGTACAAGTATCTCAGCTACCAAATCAGGGATGCGCGTTTTGAGCATTTCATCACTGATTAAAGAGAATTATCAAACCCACATCTGTTGTGCTGCAGTGGTTATTGAACTGCAAACGTAGAAGCCTGGTCGCAGGGGAAATGTCTCCGTAACAGGACTTGCTCACAAGCGATCTGTAACTACTGGGCAGCTTTAATACCTTCGGCTTCTGTAAATGCAGCGTTGGACACGTTCTCCTCCAAGTCCGAGGCAGTTCTCTCCGGGCAAGGAAATGGAAAGGTTATCTGGAAGCGCAGAGCTGCCAGGGGAAATTGCTTCCTCCCGGCTCAGCAAAACACGGCGGATTAAGCGGCGGCCGGGACTCCGGGACCGAGAAGGGCCAGGCTGCCCGGGCACCGCGTCCAACGAGGGGCTCTCGGGGTGCAGCCTCCTCCGGGTGCGGAGCACGAGGAGGCAACGCGGGCGACGGACGCGTTGGGCCGAGCGCTAAACTATGTAATTCCATGGGAGGCATCCTAAGTTTTCAGGATCAGAGAGTGAAAGTATTGGAGGGGAGCAACAGTCCAATGAACCCACTCATTAATTATCCGTAATTCCTGGGGTTAAGAGGAGAAGAAAGAAAATCCCCATCCACCTACCCATGGATATCAGGGGTGTTTGTGCAGCAGGTGTAGCAGCCGCAACAGCTCGGTGCACATCCCAGCGGGATCAAGAGCTCGTGCACATCCCAGCAGGATCGGGGCACACCAGCCTCCCTAAGGACAGCACGTGGAGGGACGAGCCCACAGAAACTTAGCGTGAACCCCAAAGAAGGTTCTTCTAAAGCCTTTCCCTGCTGTGACTTTCCAGGGATAAAGTTACCAGCTGATGAGTCGTTAAGGATGAGCTAACGAGGTGCTGATTCCTGCTGGGTGTGTGAACAGCTGGGGATCAAAGAGCCCTGATGCCCACCGAAACATCACTCATCTCGTGCATCCCTGGACGTGACAGCCTGCAGAGCCGAGCTGATGAGGCCTCTGTACTGGCATAGAGCACAACCGCTGGAAAAAAAAAGCTTCAAGCTTCAGTTTCAAGCTCCTTGAGCCCCAGAACTGGTTCAAGCAACCTACCATATTTGCTTACGCAACCAGATAATTAACTCGAAGATAGAAAGCTGAAGACCATGAGTTTTGTGTTTGTCACCCATTAGCATCAGCTTTGCTCTTGAACACATCTCACTGAGGATAGAAAGTGATGACAATTTTGCAAATGGGAAATATTGGAAAAAAATGTAGACACACAAACGCAGGAGCTTGCTTTCAATCTTCAGCTTGCTTCAATCTTCAAAATGTTCTGAAATGCTACTCCTTTCTCAGAGCAGTACTTTTTCAAAGGAGAAAGCTATGCTTATTTCTCATTTTGGGTTTAAAATGGTCATCCTCAGTTCTTGTTTCTAACATGATACATAAGTCTTTCCTTGACTCCGAGGTATAGAAATCATTGCATCACTACTAATAAAGCCAGATGTTTGCTGTTACTTAGGTTAAAGTGGCTTTTTAATAGGCTGCATCATTAACTACAGACATCTTAAAACTCTAAGAGAGAGCTGTAATAGTAATAAATTGTTCAAGAAAAAGAGGCAATTGATATAACTGCTTCCAAAGTGGTGAGGCTAAAGAAAATAGGTTTTCAGAGAAATGAATGAGTCACAGTACATCATCTGCAGTCTTAGGAAAAAATAGATTTAGTCACCGCTAGATAACACATACAAAGGATTCCTTAGCACCCTGCAGACCATCAAAGGGACCGGCGCAGTGTGGTTGTGGGGTGTCCTCGCCCAGCGCACGGGACCTCCCTGTATCCTTCCCTTCCCCACGGGGAGGGCTCTTTCCCAAAGGGCTCATGGAAGAGGGGCAGCTTGAGCTGAGGTACCTGGAAATGAAGTGCCCTCCTGGTGAACATGGGGACGAAAGGCTCCCTGGATTCTTTAAGCCTCTGGTGAACTGCTGGAACACTTACATCTTCATCTGTTTCCCTGCAGAGTTACCAGATCATCACACAGATATCCATAGAGTAGAAACAACCTCTGCTTTGATCCGCTCTGGTTAAACAAGGGATCTGAGCGCCAGAATCCCTCTGCGCAGGAGGTTACCAAGTGTCTCTGGGTTTCGGACCTTCACACGCCAGAAGCCGTGGCTATCACACACACGTTTTCTGCAGTGGCCTTCCAGGAGCCATGTGCAGCTGCCCGCTGCGAGGCACAGCCCTGCCACGTATCCTGCAGTCACACTCGCTTCACACCACCACGTCGCTCGTGTTCGTGTTGAAACCGGCAGCAGTCAGTCCAGAAGGGATCCAAGGTCTCCGGACCAACATCCAGGGCCAACAGGACTAGCTCAGCAGCTGCTGGTCGAGCTCGCCATCCTCTCGGGATGCAGATCCCGGGACCTGGCCACTCCCGGCACAAAAAGCGTTTCCTCACCGCGAGGCCTCCCTTGCGCATGGTGCCACCACCTCCCACCTTCGCACCGTGTCCTGCGGGACGGGGACGGCCGGGGAGGAGGGACGAGCCCCTGGCAGCACTGCCCCGGGCTCCCCTTCTCCTGCCCAGACCACGCGCCGGCCCCTCTCCAGGCAGCTCCTGCTCCGNCTGTTTCCCTGCAGAGTTACCAGATCATCACACAGATATCCATAGAGTAGAAACAACCTCTGCTTTGATCCGCTCTGGTTAAACAAGGGATCTGAGCGCCAGAATCCCTCTGTGCAGGAGGTTACCAAGTGTCTCTCGGTTTCGGACCTTCACACGCCCCGGACTCCCCTTCCCCTGCTCAGACCGCGCTCCGGCCCCTCTCCAGGCAGCCCCTGCTCCGGGCTCGCACCGGGCCCAGGCTTCAAGGCACCAAACGCAGAGGGTGTCCGGAGGCGCCGGCTCCTTCATGCCGAGCGCTCCCGCTCGGGGCTGCGCCGGCACCAAGCACCCCAGCAGCAAACACCCCCTTCCCAAACTGCTTTCAGAGATAATTATAGCTCCTGTTTTCTACAGATACTACAAAAAAAAAAAAAAAAAA
>VWPW01028259.1:16455-27357 GCA_013389825.1 Crypturellus undulatus | reverse complement strand
AAGAGGAGGCAGAGATGGGGATTTGTGTCTTTAGCCCATGCTAACAGCCCAACTAGAGATGAGCCCTGGCACCGTGACACATCCCAACCTCATCTTTCCAATGCCAGGAAAGGCTTGGCAGGAAATTCCCACAATATGAACACACACACAACATAACCCTTTTCCCGTCCATTCCACGTGCACACTCCGTCTGCACAGAGCAGCAACAATGCAGGCAGCTCCATTAGAAATGCTTCAAGGGTGAAATCTCTTCCCCATGGCCCATGATGCAAACAGAAGCCAGGCTCGGAAGGTAAAGAGCAAAACCAACTTAACGGGGGGCTGTGGAATATATGGCAACAAATGTTATTTGTTTACCTTCTCTGCCAATAAAATCCCAACTTGGAAATAATGAATGGAGCTTGCAAATTAGTCACTAGAAATCACTTAACTCGTAAAAAAATTATTAGCCCAGAAACAGAGGTTTGGAGGGGGGAAATAAAAAGGGGGAAAAAGCCAGAGGAACCCTTGTCTTTAGACAAATGTTTTTTACGCTGAAATTAATGGGGGTCATGTCAGGGCATGGAAAGCATATAAAACAGAGCAGAAAGGAGAAAACTCTTACTGACGAGGCCAAGATGAAGTGAAGTTGGATATGGGTCAAGTAAGCACTAAAAGACTGTCAAGAAACCTGCCTTTTTTAGCCAAAAATCAAATTCCAGATAGAAGTACGGATAGAAAGAGGTTCTGGTTTTCTAAAATTCAACACGGGCAACAATATTCAATGATGGCTGCTATATTGTAGGACTAAAAACCAGCTTCCTTGTTAAACACGGCTTGCAGCGCTGGAGTTTTTCATAAGCATTGCCAGACTGTTCCTATCAAAGATATTTTTAAAGAGAGATTTATTACATTTACAAGGATTTCATTGAACATTTCTGCTCCATGCAAAGGCCTATCTCACCTCCATGCACCTCTAGAACTGCATTAACCCCTAAAAGCTGCTATTACATGGGAATGTTGGACCAAAGTACACGGGAGACCTGCAGGGAGTCAAAATGGGGACAGAAATGATAGAACCGAAGTCTTGTATCAGTGTTGACCATATAGCATACACTTATATACATATATATATATATATGCACACATATGTGTATTATTTCTGCCGCTGCTTTCTAGCTTCCATCAGGAAGCCCTGAGAGCAGCAGATCTAGTGGTTGCCCTTGATCCATTCCAGCTCGGAAATTTGGGTGCTCCAGTCTCTATCAAAAACTTAACTGAGAAAAATTCAGGCATTTTGATGGTTCAGTGAAGAATCAATGTTTAACTCTCCTCATTGTAAGGAAAGCTTTTTGTCTCCCTCTGTTATTTTCTGTTTTTGTATCTCCTTTTTGTCTTATTTCCCTTTTTTTCCCTCCCTTTCCCAAAGGTTGGCTCATGGGAAAAAAACCACAAAGGTGGAAATTATCTCAAACCATCTCATGCAAGTTCACCCCGTGGTTTCTTTGCAGCAGGTATTTATGGCGCGGTGGGGAATGAAACCCAGGCTCAAGAATGGGGCAGAGTCTCATGGTGCCCAACCGTGATTTTTCACAAAATATGATCCTTCAGGGAAAGGGAAAAAAAGAAAAGATTCAAAACTACATTACAATATGCAACCAAAAATGCAATTTGCCACACTCGGTTGGGCTGAATCTGGCATTTGCATGAAATCTCTATTACACTGAGAGCATTTTCTTTTTCTTTTTTTCCCCTTTTTTTAGGGGAGGGCAGAGAGGACAAAATTGCAAGCAGGGCTCCAGAACTGGCCACTCCATGAGGTTATTTTGAAACTTAAGCCCTCCACACCAGCCCCTATCTACTGCACCCAGTCACAAATGCCTTGTGGCCTCAATTTAAATTAAAACCAGGCTTTGCCTTTCATTTTCATCCCAAGCCCCTGCTGTAACCCACCCAGCAATGTCCTTGGCCAACAGCTGCTAACGATGCTGCTAATGAACATCCATCAGGAGGGAATAAATAGAGGAAAAAGAAAAACAACACAATTTGGGGGTAGAAGGTGTCTTAACAGGTGTTAAAGTTGCCTCTGCAGCTCTGTAGACATTATATTTATATATATGCACATATTGTATATAAAAAGTATATATATAAACTTATATATATTTATTTTTATTTAATATAATATATATATATATTATATATAGTCAAAACCTAGGCAAAGATGAAGGAAGGTTGTGTAATGCAGAGCAATGGATTCAGGCTCCACCATGCTGGGAATCTTAATTAATTAGCTTAAGAATATTAATTAATTAGCTCTGCAGAGGAGAGCAGAGTCCATGTTATCAGTCCTGTGAGGTCCAAAAATATTTTTGGAGGAGCCCCAATAGACTCCACCTCTTGGAAGAGACTGTTGATTGCGTGGTCATCTGCTCAGAAGCTCAAAGGGGCCTTGTCCCAAAGCCTGAGGAGCTGAAAGGAGCCTCTGGATGAAACCGGGTTATTTCCAGCTGAATTCAAAGCTGCTGTGACATCAGATAGAGCTATTTTATGTTACCCTGGTCTGCTCAGTGCTGGAAGAGGACAAGGCTTTGCTTGGACCTTGCTGCTCCCTGTAAGGTTATCAGGACGCTCAGGACCTTCGCCTCGGACATCTCCTCCTGGGGATTTTGACCGCTCCATTCTACTGAAATCTAGCACTGTTTTCTCATCAGAGGAAGATTTCTGAGTGCCATTTTCCCATTCCTCTGGCTCCCTTCACCAAACCACACAATTTAAATGCCGGCTGGATTTTTGTTCTCATTTCCATGGCAAAAAGATCTACAAGAAGAACTGAAGAACTTGTAATATCTCACATTAGATTATAATAATTTGAAGGAGTCTTTCTTCTCTGCTCCGTCCATGAGCTTTGTAACTCACAGCCCTTGAGTTAATGTAAGAGAGGTTTTGTGCATTTTAGTTTCCATTCAAATATTCATATAGAATCCACTTGTTCGAGGTTATTTTGCACTCCCTTTTTACAGATGAATATGTTGGCAGGAACAGCAACTGGGAAGTCTTGTCTGCAAGAAAACTTGGGAATACTTAATAAATTCCACCTACCTACATTACAAGTCCAATTGCCAGAATGGGGACCTAATACAGTCCCCTTGTATCAGGGTGAGCAACTTTCCTTATCCTGTAAGCTGCAAACCAAAGCTCTGAATGACTGAGACCCATAAGACTCGTAGCACATGCCTTATAGGGGCAAAAATAAGGAATATCTGGGCCTGGAGAGGCCTGGAGGTCCACTCCAGAAGAGGTGTAGCCTGAATCCATCTACTGAGAACAGTAATGTTCTTTCCAGGTGCTTCATTTTATTCCCTTCTCCCAGGGATCAAGGCTCCGCAGCAGGTCCTCCAGCAGCCTATCCATTCCTAAGAGCAGTCCTACACAAGAGCCTTGGCTGGAGACCCTCCGTGCTTGACTTGCAGATGAGTGTGACATTGCAGAGCCACCTCCAAGACCACACGTTGGGGCAGGTCCATTAGTGGCATCACACAAGCACCAAAAGCTGCCTTTGATCCATAGCCATCACTTTGACCCATCACTTTAATACCTGCTACCCTCATATCTGCTTTCTTCCACTTAGATGTTCACAAGAGACCCCTTTGGGATGAAGGCAGATCTCCCAGCCACTCTAGCTTTGCAGTTAAGGATATTCTGTGTTGCACAGAGGACCATGGCAAAGCCTTCTGCACGGTGATGACGCTTGAGGGACCTCAGAGAGAAAGCAGTTGGGCGCTCTCCCCAGCTCATGGGCAGAGGGTAACATCAACACCTCTTGATGGAAAAATAACTATGAAGCCAGGGGGGCTGTTCTTGCTGCCCTGGCTTCTCTGCTGCTGTGTTTCACCTCTATCCCCTGCCCTCTGCCCATCTGGTTTGTGGTTTGGGGCACAGGCAACCTCGACCCTTAACTTGTTCAGGGCCTTGCACTAGGGAGACTTGGTGTTGATTGGCCCTGGGGCCAGTGCAGTTAATTCACACAATTCTTGATGAAATAAGCCTCAAGAAGGAGGAATAAGCTCAATACAGCGTGAGAGCAGAAATAAGCAGTATTTCTTGGATGGCAGAAATCTTTAGAAATGACTATTTGATGGGCTGTTTTTTACGGTGTGTTTATTTTATTTTTAACCACAAAAATATTTGTAATCTCCTAAACGCAGGCTTATTTCCCCTGCTATTCGGTAGTTGCCCACCAGATGAGTTCATCTGTTTCTTGCAGTAGCTTCTAGAAGCTATGAGCAAGTCAAAGCTTCTGCCTGGGCTAGATACGAGCGTTGGGGTCCCAAGAAGAGACCCCAAAGAGTTGGGGTCCCAAGAAGAGACCTCAGCTCTTCTTGGGCAAGGAGATCAAGACGGCCCAATAGCGGCCAGCCAGCACGATGAGCAGCAAAGATGGGGAATGTCTTCCAAGAGACCAGTCCGTTTCATCTGGGGTGGATAAAGAGCTGACGTTAGCGGGATGACGTGGAGAGTGGAGCTGTCAGAATGTTCCCAACACCCAAAATATCCCGTCTCCGGAGAGCAGCAGCAATCCGTCATGTCGGCACGGCTGCTCCTTGGCTGCCTCTGCACTCGGGAGAGCGGCGACTGCGGAGACATTCCCGGCTCCGGCCGCGGCACATCTGGATGCGCTCGGAGCCGGTGCGGTGACAGCTGTTCCAGCACAGCTGTCAAGCGCTGTAGGTCACCCCTTATCTGGAACTAATTTCTGAGAGATTTTTATATATAAATTTGAGACCGAAGTCTGCTTGGCACCTTCCCTTTTGGTTTCCCCTTACAGCTGAGTGTCTATTCCGTATGCAGCTTTGGCCTCGGGAGGATTAAAAATAGATGCAGGGCTGTAGAATAATAATAATAAAAAAAACTGTGCATCTCTTCCAAGGACTTTCCTAAAGGGAGGAGGAGGAATTCTACTCTCCTTTGAACAACATAAGGGGCTGGGGTACAAATGGGAGAAGGCCCTGCTGGAAATGGGTGGGAAGAGACACTCAGCTGCACTTACCAGGAAAACCCTTTGCAATCCCAAGCAGGGCTGGCATTTCTCCTGTCCCAGCAAGAGGCAGAGGCACTTGGAAGGAGATATGTGGCCGGGAATACTATGGATCACATGCAGAGCAGCATCTCTGCTCACAAGCGAGGGCTCAGGCAGAGGGTCAGGCCTCCAAGTCCGTGATCTGTAACATCTCCAATTGCAAGAGCCTCCATCACAGACCCACGTGCACCAAAACATAAATAAATAAAAATAAAATAAAATAAAAATAATAAAAAAGCTCAGTTCACACAGTTTTGCCCATGTGCAGGACAGATGGTCCCAGGGTCTTGCTGGCCCCAGTTTTTGGCTAATGTAGGCTTGGCCTCTCTGTCTGCACATGCTGTGAAGTCCTTGCTCCTGCCACGTCTGGGAGATGCTGTGATCCCTGCTCCACTCCAAGGGAAACTGAGGCACGTGGCTATTAACTGGTTGTCCCAAGAGGTTGATATGGAGGAGGAACTCATACACAGGTCCCTCCAAGTCTTGCCATGTGTCCTCTGCTCTGAGCCATCCTTCCCTTCCACCTTGGGTTCAGCTCTGTGCCCATCCTGCCCTGAATGTTGCCAGGATGAAAGTCCTAAGTGATTTTCCTTGCTTGGCAGATCCAGAGCTCTGAGGAGCCTCAAGCATCACCTTAGAGCAGGACAAGCTCTCTAGGTGGTGTCTCTACCTGCGTGGCAGGACCTGTCCCCTATCCCCTGGAGAGCTTCCTAGGAGAAGGAAACAAGGGAGCAGAGTGGCCACAAGGAGGAACAACAAGGAGTGCTCATAGGATGCCAGTCCCTGCATTGCTCCTAGATCAGTATTTGGAAACCTGCTGTGTGCAGTGTGGGTTTTTGGTTACAGTGCCTGGAAAAGCAGGGGTGACCCCTTGGTGTCCTCTCCTCCCACGTCACCCATTAGAATGGGGGACAGGGAGATGCTGAATCCGCTCCGTGGGAGCCGGGGAGCAGCAGCCCCAGGTTCAGGGCTCTCCCGGGGCATGTGGGGCTCTGCTGCGTCTGTCCCCCATCTACTGCGCAACCATCCTCTCTCCTGAGGGACCTGCCGCTCCATTCTCACTAATCCTGCATATATATCTATATATACACGCATATATATATAGATATCACCTGCTTCCCTACCTGGCGACTGCAATAAGCACATTTAACTCTGCAGCGAGCATGTTAGAGGCCTTTCACACTCTTTAAAATTTCATTGCCCTTCGAGGGTGCCACTTTCCACATTTCCAGCGCTTGCGGGTTGGAAGGTGCCCGCATGCGCGAGAGGCGGCACCGGGAGGCGCGGACGGACCTGCTCCTCGCCGAGGTTCGGATGTGCCTCCTACCTGCTCCATTCCTTGTAGTTTTAGCAGAAAAACGCAGCTCTTGGGCTTCCCGCGAGATCCCGGGCTGTCTCCCACACCTTTCTGCGGGCCAAAACACACATCTCCTTGCCGCGCCGCAGCGCTCGCGCGTTTGGCGCTTCCAATTAAAGCCAAGAGCCTCCAGCTCCAAAATGATGTGTGAAATATGCGGACTTTAATATCACACGAGCCAGTTGCTACCACTCGTAATTTACCCGTGGCTGGTGCAGAATTGAATTTCCCCCCTGTGTCCCCGAGGACCTCACCAAGATGTTCACGGCCACGTTTAGGAGGGAGAGAGGAGCCTCTCTCCAACGTGCAATGGGGCGCGTGGTGAGCAGGGGTCCGTGAGCAGCCACAAGGCACTGGTAATGAATAAAATGAATAAAAATGGATAAATAGCAATGAAAGAGAAAAAGAAAGAAAGAGAAAGAGAGAAAGAGAGAGAGAAAGAGAGAGAGAGAGAGAGAGAGAGAAAGAGAAAGAAAGAAAGAAAGAAAGAAAGAAAGAAAGAAAGAAAGAAAGAAAGAAAGAAAGAAAGAAAGAAAGAAAGAAAGAAAGAAAGAAAGAAAGAAAGAAAGAAAGAAAGAAAGAAAGAAAGAAAAAAAAGANGAAAGAAAGAAAGAAAGAAAAGAAAGAAAGAAAGAAATGGATAAAGCAATAAAACCATAATCCAATAGAGGATGGAGGAGGCTTCCTTCCTCCCAAAGCAGGACTTTTTTTCCTCTTTTTTCACCAGGTGCCTAGATCTGAGCAGCACAGTCCAGGCTGCCACAGCCCTCGTTTTCGTTTCCTAAGAGTTGCTCCAAAGGGTGCCAAGTTGCACACCTCCAAGGGCAGTTTTCTACCTCTATCAGCGCCCTGGGGCTGCGGTTGCAAAGCATCAACTGCTGTGAGCGCCGTCAGCACCAGGGCCCCAGGGCCCCGCAGCCGGACGAGGTTAACGAGGACACGTCGACCCCGCCGCCTTCGCCAGCTAATCTATGGCTGTTTTGTATTAAACCAGCTTCAGAAAAGGTGGCTCTGCTTGTCTCCCACTCGCCTTGCAGAGTACCTGCATTGCATCATCCCCATGGGGCTGTGATTTCCCATTCCGAACATCCCTGCTCCATCCGGGGAGTTATTTACTATTACTATTTACTATTACTATTTATTATAGCTAAATTTCTATTTCTATTACTATTTACTCCAAGTTCACGAACGGGATGGAAATGATCCATTCTCAGGATCCCATTTTTCTTCTTCTTTCTTCTTTCTTCTTTCTTCTTCTTCTTCTTCTTCTTCTTCTTCTTCTTCTTCTTCTTCTTCTTCTTCTTCTTTCTGCTTTCTTCTGCTTTCTTCTTCTTCTTCATCATTATTATTATTATTAAAATTATTATCATTATTATTATCATTATTATTATTATATAAGAGGGGAAAAGACAGAATTGAAATCCACCACACTTCAAACTACACAAATTGCCTTGATTTGCTCTTAAAAGTCAGCCAGCGGGACATGGAGAGGCAGGCAGCAGGGCAAGGCCCCATCTCAAGGCTGAGCAGATATTTTTGTGGATTAAAAATGCACATTTTTAGCTGGTAGATTTAACTAGCATTTTGACGACATGAATTCAAGTCTTAGGTCTAGCTGTTGCTGCATAAATTGTTTCGTGTCCCTGTGCTCTTTTTTTCCCGCAGGGCCAAAAAGGAAAGTCCAACAAATAATGAATTTTCCAGTTCACCAGCAATTCTTAAGAAAAAAAAAAAAGTCCTACTCTTTAAAATTAATTCCACCAGAAATGAAATGTTTTCTTTCAATCTCAAGACGCCTNTTTTTTTTTTTTTTTACTGCAGGTTTAAAATAAACTTGAAGGAAATTTCAAAGTGGGGACTTGCTTCACATGAGGACATCAAAATGTTTTGCTCTCAAAAAAGGTCTAAACAAAAGCGCTCCACATTTTTGATGGGCTCCTTCTTCTTTTCTGGCTTTTCTTTCTTTTTCTTTTTCTCTTTTTTTGACACCAAATTATTTTTGCAACAAGTTCGTGTTTTGCTAACTCTTCAGTTGCTGCTGACAAGACAAAATAACAACCAGACAGGTCCGGATCAGCCAATATGTTTTGCCCAGCTGGGAGCTGAGACCTTCCCTCCCGGAGGACACGGAGGCTCCAGCGCTCACGTTCACCCCAACGGAGGGGCTCTCCTCTCCCTCCTTTCTGCCCCTGGATTTACTAGAATCGGCAGGGAAGGGGATGGAGGCGGATGGGAATGTCAGGAGCATTCAACTCTCTCAGGGATAAACGGCTCCTCTCCTTCCCCATCCTTCTCCCTGTTCCCATGTTCTGCTACCGACACAGGCCAGGCTTCTTCCGTATCGGAAAAGGGTTTTACCAGGGTGGGTTTGGCAGGAAGGCAAGGAGCAAACAAGGTTTGCAGGGCACGGGACCATGTCCTCCTCCTCCAGCAGGCTCACAGGACACGGAAAGAGGCATCCCGTCCTGGATCCACCGTGCGCTGGAAGAGATGCTGGGCTGAAAGCAGCCACCAGAATGACCTCTCGTGTCCAACTGCTGCTGTTTCCTGCCACCACTCTGTCCTTGGGGTATTTCCCTGCTCTCCCGGGTCGGTGGTGACCTGTCCCTCCCAATGGTCCCAGCCCTAGCCACAATATCCACAGGTTTCCCACCTTGCTGAGCCCCTCCACTCCGTGTTTGTATGGGATGGGACAAGCCATTAGCACAGCTGCTGCCAGCCCCAGCAAACCAGTTAAACGTCAATAAAATTCCAGTTCATCCAGACTTTGGGGAGCTTCAAAAACCACTTAAATCTCAACATTTTTAATGACCATGTTCCAATGGGAGACCTTAGTGGGACCTTGAACCCCAGACCTTTCTCTGCCTCATGTCCAAGGCACTTTCCAAGACAACCTCCTCTTTTTGTCATGACGTTGCTATTATCAGAATTAAACTTCACGCCAGGGTGGAAGGGCATCTCCTAGGATGGGAGCTTGGAGCTCCTGGCTAGAAGATGTTGCAGGGACCCCAACATCCACCAGACCAACCCTTGCGTGGAGGGTCCAGCAACGCTGATCACTGCTGCTAAAAAGGGTGAATTCAAAATTAAACCTTCCAACGTCTTCTTTCCAAGCATGGCTTTTGCCTTGGAATTTGCCTGCAAGTAATTTGAAAATGCTTTTTAAAGGTTTTTAAAAGATAATTAGTTACAGTATTAATAATACCAATAGCAATAATACCATCAGTGGCACGTCGGGTGGGGTTCACCCTTGCACGTTTCGGCTAAAATAAGACGAGCTGCAGACACTTCTCATTTGTTGCATGTTTTCATTTTTGGGCGTCGCTGTTTCTACGACGAAACACAAAGAGTGAAAATATGGGTGACGTAAACCGCCAAATGTGACCTTTTCTCGTTCCATTTCAAACCAGCGTGGTGCAGTTTTGTGACCAGGAGCCGCCCAGACGGGTTTCTGGGGTTCAGATCTCCGCTCCCAACCCAGCTTTTTCCAAAGACGCTCCATTTACCCGTGTTAAAAGGCATGGGACCCATTGCGACTTGAAGTCCAATCATCCAGCCTCTCCCTGGCACCACGTTATAAATTTCTCGTTAGAAAGTGTTGGGCTTTGAACACATTTTATTTTGTTTTATCCCTTTTTAGCCCTATTTTGAGCACTACTAAGCAGGATGAAGGCTCCATGTGCCTATCATCAACCTTGCTCCAGGCAGCACTTGCCAGCTAAGCTAAAACACACATTTTGCCCCAGATTATTGGCATTTCAGCCGCAGAGCCTGGATACTCCATTATCCCAAGGTGATAGAGAAGCTGATATCCCAGCTAGGGACTTTCGATGCTTGGGATGCAGGAGAAGGGAAGACGTGTTGGACAGTTGGATGGTTTTCCACCCAGCTGCC
Organism: Crypturellus undulatus; assembly: GCA_013389825.1. Taxonomy (NCBI): domain Eukaryota; kingdom Metazoa; phylum Chordata; class Aves; order Tinamiformes; family Tinamidae; genus Crypturellus; species Crypturellus undulatus. The sequence continues at coordinate 17,050 of VWPW01028259.1, read as the reverse complement.
CTGTCTTTGCCTCTATTTCCTCTGCAATGTTCGTTGCACAGCTCACTGTATATAAAAATAAAAAGCCGTCTTGCAAAAGCCTTTACTGAAAAGCAGCCTTTAATGGTCTGCAGCACTTGAGCTGCTCCCCTGCACTTTAATAGCGAGCAGACCCTGCTGAATGGGGCAGCCTGGCACGTCTCGTACCCTCTGAAATGGATTTTCCATTGCAGAACCGCTCCAGTCTCTGCTAGCTCTTGACAGGCTGGGACTGGACAGGACATAGCCAAAGGCCTGGGGTTTCTGCATGATCCAGCTGGTTCCTTTGCTCCAGTAATGTGGTCCTCACCTGGCTTTGTTGGTGCCTGCAGATCGGGAGTTGGAAAATCCCAGGGCTCAGCAAAGAGCAACTTCACCAATATCATGGCATTGGGAAGAAGAAAATGAAGAATTTCCCTCAGCAATGGCGCTAGAAACAGCCTGAATTCAGGCTTTATTTCTTGGTGAACTTCACTTATGATGGATGAAACAAGCACTTTACAACCCATCCTCCATGGCCTTCTGGTCTGGATAAAATAAAAGCTGTTCCCAGTGGAGGGATGGGCAGGGTCCTCTG
>VWPW01028259.1:0-16419 GCA_013389825.1 Crypturellus undulatus | reverse complement strand
TTTTTTTTTTTTTTTTTTTTACTGCAGGTTTAAAATAAACTTGAAGGAAATTTCAAAGTGGGGACTTGCTTCACATGAGGACATCAAAATGTTTTGCTCTCAAAAAAGGTCTAAACAAAAGCGCTCCACATTTTTGATGGGCTCCTTCTTCTTTTCTGGCTTTTCTTTCTTTTTCTTTTTCTCTTTTTTTGACACCAAATTATTTTTGCAACAAGTTCGTGTTTTGCTAACTCTTCAGTTGCTGCTGACAAGACAAAATAACAACCAGACAGGTCCGGATCAGCCAATATGTTTTGCCCAGCTGGGAGCTGAGACCTTCCCTCCCGGAGGACACGGAGGCTCCAGCGCTCACGTTCACCCCAACGGAGGGGCTCTCCTCTCCCTCCTTTCTGCCCCTGGATTTACTAGAATCGGCAGGGAAGGGGATGGAGGCGGATGGGAATGTCAGGAGCATTCAACTCTCTCAGGGATAAACGGCTCCTCTCCTTCCCCATCCTTCTCCCTGTTCCCATGTTCTGCTACCGACACAGGCCAGGCTTCTTCCGTATCGGAAAAGGGTTTTACCAGGGTGGGTTTGGCAGGAAGGCAAGGAGCAAACAAGGTTTGCAGGGCACGGGACCATGTCCTCCTCCTCCAGCAGGCTCACAGGACACGGAAAGAGGCATCCCGTCCTGGATCCACCGTGCGCTGGAAGAGATGCTGGGCTGAAAGCAGCCACCAGAATGACCTCTCGTGTCCAACTGCTGCTGTTTCCTGCCACCACTCTGTCCTTGGGGTATTTCCCTGCTCTCCCGGGTCGGTGGTGACCTGTCCCTCCCAATGGTCCCAGCCCTAGCCACAATATCCACAGGTTTCCCACCTTGCTGAGCCCCTCCACTCCGTGTTTGTATGGGATGGGACAAGCCATTAGCACAGCTGCTGCCAGCCCCAGCAAACCAGTTAAACGTCAATAAAATTCCAGTTCATCCAGACTTTGGGGAGCTTCAAAAACCACTTAAATCTCAACATTTTTAATGACCATGTTCCAATGGGAGACCTTAGTGGGACCTTGAACCCCAGACCTTTCTCTGCCTCATGTCCAAGGCACTTTCCAAGACAACCTCCTCTTTTTGTCATGACGTTGCTATTATCAGAATTAAACTTCACGCCAGGGTGGAAGGGCATCTCCTAGGATGGGAGCTTGGAGCTCCTGGCTAGAAGATGTTGCAGGGACCCCAACATCCACCAGACCAACCCTTGCGTGGAGGGTCCAGCAACGCTGATCACTGCTGCTAAAAAGGGTGAATTCAAAATTAAACCTTCCAACGTCTTCTTTCCAAGCATGGCTTTTGCCTTGGAATTTGCCTGCAAGTAATTTGAAAATGCTTTTTAAAGGTTTTTAAAAGATAATTAGTTACAGTATTAATAATACCAATAGCAATAATACCATCAGTGGCACGTCGGGTGGGGTTCACCCTTGCACGTTTCGGCTAAAATAAGACGGGCTGCAGACACTTCTCATTTGTTGCATGTTTTCATTTTTGGGCGTCGCTGTTTCTACGACGAAACACAAAGAGTGAAAATATGGGTGACGTAAACCGCCAAATGTGACCTTTTCTCGTTCCATTTCAAACCAGCGTGGTGCAGTTTTGTGACCAGGAGCCGCCCAGATGGGTTTCTGGGGTTCAGATCTCCACTCCCAACCCAGCTTTTTCCAAAGACGCTCCATTTACCCGTGTTAAAAGGCATGGGACCCATTGCGACTTGAAGTCCAATCATCCAGCCTCTCCCTGGCACCACGTTATAAATTTCTCGTTAGAAAGTGTTGGGCTTTGAACACATTTTATTTTGTTTTATCCCTTTTTAGCCCTATTTTGAGCACTACTAAGCAGGATGAAGGCTCCATGTGCCTATCATCAACCTTGCTCCAGGCAGCACTTGCCAGCTAAGCTAAAACACACATTTTGCCCCAGATTATTGGCATTTCAGCCGCAGAGCCTGGATACTCCATTATCCCAAGGTGATAGAGAAGCTGATATCCCAGCTAGGGACTTTCGATGCTTGGGATGCAGGAGAAGGGAAGACGTGTTGGACAGTTGGATGGTTTTCCACCCAGCTGCCCTGTCTTTGCCTCTATTTCCTCTGCAATGCTCGTTGCACAGCTCGCTGTATATAAAAATAAAAAGCCGTCTTGCAAAAGCCTTTACTGAAAAGCAGCCTTTAATGGTCTGCAGCACTTGAGCTGCTCCCCTGCACTTTAATAGCGAGCAGACCCTGCTGAATGGGGCAGCCTGGCACGTCTCGTACCCTCTGAAATGGATTTTCCATTGCAGAACCGCTCCAGTCTCTGCTAGCTCTTGACAGGCTGGGACTGGACAGGACATAGCCAAAGGCCTGGGGTTTCCGCATGATCCAGCTGGTTCCTTTGCTCCAGTAATGTGGTCCTCACCTGGCTTTGTTGGTTCCTGCAGATCGGGAGTTGGAAAATCCCAGAGCTCAGCAAAGAGCAACTTCACCAATATCACGGCATTGGGAAGAAGAAAATGAAGAATTTCCCTCAGCAATGGCGCTGGAAACAGCCTGAATTCAGGCTTTATTTCTTCATGAACTTCACTTATGATGGATGAAACAAGCACTTTACAACCCATCCTCCATGGCCTTCTGGTCTGGATAAAATAAAGGCTGTTCCCAGTGGAGGGATGGGCAGGGTCCTCTGGGTCTGTCTGGGCTGGGTTAAACAAGTCTAGGGCTTCTAACCTCTTCTTTTAAGAGGAGTTTCCAGTCTCCTAAATATTTAACACATATTCTCTTCGTTTGCTCTAGTCCTTGTCCGTCCAATTCAGCTTTGCAGGAGGGTGGAAGTTGCCCAGAAGGAACTCCCCATCCCACCAGAGATGGGCAGAGGTAGGAAGGAGGCGATTATCCCTTCAAGGGTTTGTTACTAGGACCCATCCAGGGATTACTGGAGATCTCCAGTGCTACTGGGTGTCTTCCTGTGTTCAAGCCATGAGAAAGATGATGCCAGCTGCCTCCGTTGCCTGCAAGTTTTGTGTTTTCTAGTATTTCTTAAAAGACCCAGTGTCAGAGCTGAAGGAGATGTCAGGACTGCAGTTCTCACTTGTAAAAATGTGTGTTTTCAGTTCTTGTACTTGCAATGAAATCTTGGAATTTCAAATCCCTTATGGCTCAGACATTTAGAGAAGAGTGGGAAAGCAGCCCTCATGCTTTCTATTTTTTTTTTCAAATTGTTTAGCTTCTAAAGCAACTTCACAGCCTTGCGGGGCCTGGCGCTCGTTTGCTGATGGATCAGAGCACGTTGCCATAAGGAGCATCCAGCAGACCAGGCTGGGAGACACCTTGCCCAGCTTCCAAGACGAGGAAGAAGCAGACAGCAACGCCACAGTGGGGACCATCCCCTGTCCCCGGAGTCACTGGGCAGCTCCAAGCACTGGGCCACATTATCCCATTGCTTTGAGACCCTCTTGGGCTGCAGTGACCAGTAGGCACCCTTCGTCCTGCTCTCCGGTGACACTAGGGGAGGACAATCCACCCAGGCTTTGTTTTCCGGCCCTTTGCATTGCAAGAGGATCACTCTTCCCACTATGTTTTCCTTGGCAAACAGCAAGCACAAACCTCCTGCTTGTTCAGGTTTTCTCTCTCCTTCTGCATCTACCAAATCCAATTTGTCTCTATTTGCCTCAGACAGAAGCACAACTCCGAGTCTGCTCCAAAGACCAAAAAAAGGGGAGTAAGAGGCTGCTGCCTCCTCCACCGGCTGCCGAGCAGACCCCAGCACTTGATCCAGCTTAAGTGCCCAGGCCTCATTCTTTTCATAAACATGGGATTAAACTATTTCCAGAGAAAACCACCAAGAGGTCCAATCACCGGGAGGCAGCAGAACAGATGGATTTTTTTTCACATATGTTCTGAAAAGGAGACTGAGGAAGGAGAGGGAGGCCAGCTTGGAGAGAGCCAGGGCTTTCCTAATTTGCAAGGCTGTAATCCTCCACTCCTCCTGGGATGGCACGCTTTGATGAGGTCTGGAAGCGAACTGATGGCAAACCACGGGTGAAAGAGGAGGAGAGGACAGGGGGAAAGGAGGGGAAGAACAAAGAGGGGGTAAAAGCCAAGGGAAGGTAGAGGCTGGCTTGGAGAAACACCCCGGCTGTCCGGAGGCATCAGCAAAGCCGGGCTCTGGAGGCTCTAAAAGCTCCAGCGGTGCTCTGGAGGCTCTGGAGGCTCCAGCCGTGCTCTGGAGGCTCTGGAGGCTTCAGCCATGCTCAGGAGGCTCCAGCCGTGCTCAGGGGGCTCAGGAGGCTCTGGAGGCTCCAGCCTGGAGCTCTGGAGGCCTCTTGCTGTCACGAGCAGCAGTGGTCCCCACACCTTCGTCCACCTTGCACATCTTCAGGCTCCTGCTCTTTGCCCATGCCTGACAGCAGAGCACTCTGGCCACAGCAAGCTGGAATACGGAGCACTTTTCTCCCTTCCCCACAGCCTCGTTTCAGGTTGAGACGAGGAAAAGCCTCTTTCAGCCTGTCCCAGGCCCAGCGTGGGATCTTGGAGACGGAACTGAAGGCTGAAGCATGGAGAGAAAGTGCTCGGGCCTGGAGGTTCAACGAGTAGCTCTTGTCAAAGACAAGGAGAGGAGATGCTGTGGTTATACAGGGAGATGGAAACAGCCAAGAGACTCCTATAATCTTGTGGTTGTGTTGGGCAAAGAGGACAAGGCCCTTCTTTCTGTTGGGTTGTGGATCTAGCTCAAAGTGAGGGACCTTCATCCATTCACTTCTGGGTTTTCTTTGCACAGTTCTTCCATGGCAGCAGCACATAGGCAGTGCCCACCTGGCTTGGGGAACCTTGTGTCATCATAACACGCATCCAACTCACAAAAACGGTAGAAAACTAACCAAAGGGCTAACACCCCCATAACCCAGATGCTGAGGCCCTGATTTCCTGGAGCAAACACTGTGTCTGCACCCAGCACCTCTGGCAGGAGACAAGGTTGGGCCGTGCTTGGTCAATCCTGGTTCCTTGGATTATCAGTGCTCAAAGGCATTGATAACTGTGGGCATTTTTTATAATAGCAACTCACTACCACCTTGGCTACTTCTTATCTAAAGTTTTAGAGCGGCAAGAGGTGCACCTCCTCCTCCACCTCATCACCATCATCATCGTCATCATCATCATCGTCGTCATCGTCATCATCACCATCATCGTTATCATCATCGTCATCATCATCACCAATGTAGCTGGATGTGCCGGTTGTTCATGCTCTCCCAACTGCAAGGGGCTGGTGTCACCCAGGGGAGCACGGAGGAGGCTGCTGCAACACTCAGGCCACCAACCCGGAGCTCCCGAGCCGAAGGCACCCGCAGCAGCTCTTGCACTCATCAAAATCCCTCCGTGATTGACTCCATGGACAGGGCAGGACTGGGAAACTCCTGACTCCAGGAGGCATTTTAAGAGGTTGCATCTTTATCTAAGACTGAAGCGTGTCCCTAGGAGCTAGGGCTACCTCCATCCTCCCAGGAGCAAAGCAGGGTTTGACTTGGAGGAGGCCACAGGCTCTTCTCTAGATGCTGGACAACGATGACATTGGGGTCCCCTCTATGGCCAGTGTGCACCAGGCATCATCCTGCAGCATCCCGGGGAAGCAGGAGAACAGGCATCACAAAAGCGTGCCACCGCAATGACGGGTGACACGGGGACAGGAGAGGCTCTGGGTACAGGAAGCCTTGGTCAGAGTCTCCTTTCTTCCCCCCACGCCGCAGCACCCACCTCTGCATCCCAGCGTGTTGCAAGNCATCTTTATCTAAGACTGAAGCGTGTCCCTAGGAGCTAGGGCTACCTCCATCCTCCCAGGAGCAAAGCAGGGTTTGACTTGGAGGAGGCCACAGGCTCTTCTCTAGATGCTGGACAACGATGACATTGGGGTCCCCTCTATGGCCAGTGTGCACCAGGCATCATCCTGCAGCATCCCGGGGAAGCAGGAGAACAGGCATCACAAAAGCGTGTCACCACTATGACGCATGCACGCATGGGGACAGGAAAGGCTCTGGGCACGGGAAGCCTTGGTCAGGGTCTCCTTTCTCCCCCCCGCGCCGCAGCACCCACCTCTGCATCCCGGCATGTTGCAAGGACGGGATGAAGGAGCCACCTGCCGCTCTGCTGCCTCCCATCCACCCCCAGCTCCAAATAGCCCCTGCTCCGTCACATCGGACTGTGACAGCGTCGTCCGGACCCATCCTCCCCACCCAGGCAAACAGACCCGGACCCAGCAGGATGAGCTGCCTTCCCAGCAAAGTCCAGGAGCGGGAAGAGGGACAACATGGTTTTCCAAGACAGACGTTTTCCTGGCAAGCAGCAAATGGGGAAAAGAGGAGCAGAGGGCACCACTTCTCCCTGTGCTGCTCCTTCCAGCTGTGCTTTGTGCAGGAAGAGAGAGTGCCACAACCACCAGCCCAATAAAACACCCAGGAGCAGGAGGTTTCAGAGCGTTTCATTTGTAACACAGTGACATCTGCTTTGTCGCGTATAAGGCATAGACAGGTGATACGTGTAATTTCCAGCCATTGCAAAGCCCTGAGTGACAGGGAGTCGCAGCGAGGACGTCACCTAAACCCCAACTCCCGACTGGCTTTGGTGGAGAGACATAACCCGGATGTCCAGAGCAAGGCAAGGGGATGGAGGGAGCTGATGTTGTCCTGAGCTCGAGCCTGCTTCGGCTCAACACAGTCCACAGCAGAAGTGGTACAAAGAACCAGGCACCCAGGCACCGGCATTTCATAAAACAGACAGGAAAAAAAGTCATCAAAAAGAGGGGCAAACCCAAGAACAAGTCAGAAGGAGACTATTTTGCCAAGTAGTTTTTGTCCTCCGCTCAGCAGATCCTTAGGGGAAAACATTACTGAGAATTTGACCAAGAGCTGGTAGTTTGTTCATGGCTAAACTGGGGGTGCGGATGTGCATGAGGTTGAGAGGTTTCTAGGGAAAAAATAAGCAAATGCAAAAAAAAAAAAAACACATTTAACTGTGCTGGTAAAATAAAGCGCCCGTTTGGGGCATGCAAGCCCAGAGCCAGCGCTGCCTCCCGAGCACCGGCTGCTTTGGGAAGCAGGACACCGAATCAGCTAAACCTCAGGGCAAAGGTGGGTTTCACAGCCGTGTGTCCTCCAGGATGGAGACCCCGTCCTCATCCACGGCACGGAACCAACCCGTACAATCTGGGCACTGTTAGAGCACCAAATAACACGGGTTTTCCTGCTCGAGGAATTGCATCCCCATCCAGCAAAGCACTTAAGCAGGCGCCGTTCTGCTGGGAGCAGCCTAAGTGCTTTGCTGGAGCAGGGCAGGAGCTCACACGAGCATGGCGTGTCCCCAGGAACACTGATCCCTTGGGATCGCCTTTCACTGCTGCTTGCTCTGGCACGTCACGTTGAGCAACAGCAGCCTCGGGGGCTGCACAAAACCCAGGAGGAAACATCTCATGCTGCTGCGGGCAGCGGGGAGCTTCATTTTGCTGCCGTGGGACTGCGGTGCAAGCCAGGGCACAACAGGGCTGCAGGACGGCAGCTTGGAGTCCCCACTCCAGGAGATGCCTCCTTGCACGAGGAAAATCCCGCTTGGCTTAAGTGTGCTTGGGAGAACAGGAGAATAAGGACTAATACTGTTGATTTGTGTAATTCTGGCTGCCGGGCTTGCACATAACGGGACAGGAGAAGAGCAAAGGCCTATGCACGGTTGCTCTCGGAGCCGCTGCCTGGTTGACTCCGCTGTCTCTGCCACCAAAACACAGGTTTTAAGGCAGGTGCGTGGGATTGTAGAGGTAAAAGAGCAGCTTAGCAGCAGAAGAGGCTCCAAAGACATGGACACAACACAAGACGTTGTGTTATAATCGCCACCAACTCCGGCCTCGGCGTCCCCCCGTGTCACAGCCTCACACTGGGGCCCTGTCTCAGGGTTCCTGCTGCCCCTGGGGACACAATGTGACAGCGCCGGGTTGGGGCTGTGCAGCACATCGTGTCTTTGCTTGATTTCACCTATAAACCAGCACACACGCATTGCATGGCAAGGGAAACTGAGGCTTGTCGGAGCAAAAGGAAGCTCAGGACCGGAGAGGTTTTAGTTTGTATCTACTGCTTAGAGCACAGCCCACAGCTCCTCACGAAGGACCGCAACATGTTTATATGCTCCAAAAAGGGCCTGTTGCTCCCCAACTCTCTTCAGTTTTGCGCCGATACCCAAGGTCAATCAATCAGAGCAGTGGAGAAAGAAGGAAGACAGAGAGAGAGGTAAAACAAGAGATGCTCCAGCGCAGGCTTTGGTTACTTGCTACAGGTGGGACTCTGCATCCTGCATCGAGGGAAGTCACATCTTCGTTTTGGCAGCAGCCACCACGAGGGCCGGAGAGAGGGTGTTCGGGATCCTCCTCCACCCGCCCCGTGATCCAGTGCAGAGCGGTGAACACGTCTCCCAGCCCCAGGACCCTCCGGCGGTCACAGCGCAGCTTCAGCTGAAGGGTTTCACCAGTTTCATAGCAGCGTAGTTCTGCGGGGGGGAAAAACAGCGCAAGAAACGTTCAGTGGGAGCAGGCAGACGCCGGCACACGGATGTTAAAGTGTTTACTCTGGCAAGGACAGCAGAAAGCCCCAAACATGTGGGAAATGGCTTGCTTGGGCCCAGCAGAAGCTGCTGGTCACACACATCAGCCTGGGCCTTGGAGCTCTCCTTCCACCTGTTATTAAGGGCAATTTCTACCTCTTCTCACACTTAAAGAACTTGCTGCCTGCCCCTAGCATCCTCGCAGCACCCCACGCCTGTCTGCTTTGAGGAGTTTTTTCCTAAATTCTCTCCATCTCCCCAGGATGGGTGGCCTCATCCGCTCTGCCGCTGGGTCGGATCTTTCCAAAGTGGCCCTGGTCATCCCTGAGCATCTCCCAACACCACGGGGTTGTCTGGAGAGGCTGCTTTAGGTGGGCAAAAGCCATGCTTGGGATGAGGCCAACTGGGACAGCAACACATCCCTGCCCCGATCCATCCGGACCGAGCACCAGAGCCCAACCTTGGCCACAGACCTGCAGAGTCTTCCAAAAGAAACTACCAAAACCCATCAAAACACGCAAAGCTCCTGCCGAAATGTTCCCTCGGCCCTGTCTGCACCCCTCTGCACCTCCCATCTGCCTCCGCTCTGCAGTTGGCATCTCATTGCTCCTAGCAGGCAAACACGGAATTCCCGGGACTGTGCTGGGCTCCGCACCAGCCCATCCCGGCCAATGGGAAGCATCCTGCGAGGAGGACGCTATGGAAAACGAGGTGTCCTGATATCTTAGCCTGTTGCACATGCAATTCTCTGCTTGCAACGGGAGAAGAAGGCAACACCATGAAAAAAACGAGCTGTGTAAATGCCACTTATCAGGACCACGAGGAAAATAATATACGAGGATGCATGTTTAGGCCATTTGCAACGCGCTCTATTTAAAGCAGCTCTGATTCACGGACCCTCGGCCCAGCAAACGTGGAAGCTCCTTCCAAGCATATTGCAGTTAATTGGTACAGGATGTTCTATCGCGCTGTCGCTGAGAAAAAATAAAACAACCTTGGAAACAAAGCACAATGCTGGTTACAAGAAAGCTCTCGTCAGAAGGGAAAAAAATAAAAATAAAAATAATAATAAAAAAAACAGAAGTAAAGTTTGACCAAAGGCATCTTGATAAATTACAACGTGTAGCAAATCACGAGGCAGTTTGCCAATTGAGGATTTCTAATAATGCCATAAATCAAGCCAGCAAGGCTAGGGCAGTTTACCAGAAGTCATTAAAAAAGCCTCCAGTGGAATATAACCTTCTAATTAATTATCCATCCATTTGTCTCTCAGTCTCTCCTCCAAAAGGCTCCTATTTTTTACGATTTGACTGCTTGCATTCTGGAGGGCAGCAAGCTTTCCGCCCAGCTCTGAATTCGTATTAACGAAGTGTTGAAAGCCAAGCAGGATTATCAATCAGCGCAGAAAGCGAGCTGTAATTAGAATTAATGGCAATGGAAGCAAAGCTGGGCTCGCAGAGCACAAATAGAGCTTTAAAAGGTAGTAAACATTTTCATGGTGCTGCAAAACAGGGCTGCATCCAGCTGGAAGCCGGGTCGCATTTTTGGATGGTGGAAGCCACTAAAATCTTTACAATAATCACTGCTCTGGGCTGGTGTCTCAACCACGGTAGTCCCGGTGCTTTATAGGTCCAGAAGTCCAGATGGGACTTTATGATCCTGCATTCCGACCTTCCGTCTAGCACCGGCCTGGGATGCAGCCGGTGACGCTTTCCAAAGGCCTCGATGCCTGGATAGGGATCCACGGTGCAACTAGAGCATATCTTTGTAGAAAGGCATTCGATCACAACACGTGGACGCTTCGAAACCTGATGAATTTACCACAGCCCTTGGCAGCTGGTTGCAACGCTTAATTACCCTTCCCTCTCAGAAATTAGCCTCCTATTTCCACTGGAATAACTCCTCCAGCTTCGACTTCCAGCTACTGGATCCTATTATCCTTTCGCCTGTTGTTTAAAGAACCTTCTGATGTCAAGTTAAATATAAGGGCCGTGCAAGGAAATCATATAGGAAATATCCAAGGAATGCCATTCCTGGAGCTCTAGCTTGCACAGACCATAATGACAACCACTCTCGAAAGAAAGTTAATGCAAGCTGTCAAGTAACCTGACACTAAGACTAGGTGGAAGAGCCCCAGTAAAAACGAAGAACCTCGGAATATCAGATTTTCAACACTCCCCCCCCGCTTTTTTTTTTTTTTTTTTTGTAAAACTAGACAACTTTCTATGGAAATTTGCAATACCACGCAGTTTTCCAACCAAAACCAAGCGGCTTTTCTCTTGGAAATGACCTCTCAACTGCTAAAACAAGTTGTTCCCTAACGGCAGAGCTGACGATGACTGATTCCTCGTGGGCTTGTGCCCGAGTTTCCCGTCCTGCTCCTGAAGGCTCCTGGAGAACCTCCTCGTCCTCCCCAAGTGCCAGCAGGCTCTTCCCACGGTCACGTCTGTCCTTCTGTCCGCCGCAACCGGTCAAGCTCTGCAGGCTGGTCCATCTGTGCACGGGGGTTCCAACCAGCTCAGAAGATGCACCCACATTCGGGGTGAGAAGCTGGCATGGTTGCCCACGAAGAAGGGGACAAACAGGGTCACACTGCATCCTGCAAGTTGGGAAGCTACAAGCACACAGCTGCAATGCTTCCCAAATCCCTCTGCTTCCAGCACATGCTGGTCACGGGAGCAGCTTTACACGTAGCCTATTTTGCAAAGTGCTTCTCTTTCTTCATGTGAGGAGTAAAGAGCTCCCCTGGTTTGTGGGGCATCACTTGATGGCTCTTATGAACGAGGCCGAGACATCAGCTTCTTCACGTTGATGGAGAAGCCCCAGTCCGGATGGTGCTGGGAAGCACCTTAGCCCATCCATGGATGCAACGAGGGGAGCTCTGTGATGGGTTCCTATGCCTGAACTGCAATGACCACGAGCTGGAATTGCGCTTTGAAGCTTTCAGCACTACGTGGGAATAGGAATAAACCCAAACCACCCCATTTCTATGCTGAGAGCTGATGCAAATGCCGTGGGAGGGTTTTCCAGTAAAATGCTTGCTGGCCAGGGCTGGGGTCCCCTCTCCCATGGAGGCGGCTCAGTTCCATCTCACCACTTTGCGTGGGCTCACTTGGGTGCTGGTGCTTGCTGGAGCATTTCCTAAAATCATCCCTGTGGCTCAAGCTCTTCCAAACTGCCTGCATCCCCCTTCCCTGCTTTCAGCCCTTCCTTGTGCTTCACGCTGCACACAGCCCTTGTCAGGCCACGAGCAGGTCCTGGGGGCCAGCTTGGGGTGATGTCCTGAAAAAGGGATGACCAGAAGGGTCGAGGAGGTCCCGGTGGAGCTCACAACAAGCAGGAAGCCCCCAGTGAGATCCCATGGAAACCAAAGCACAAAGAGTGACGGAGGGAGAAAGCAGGGACATCACTCCCATGTGCCATGTCCTCTCACCATGGACAACCCCGAATCCCCGTCCCCTCTGTCTGTGCAGATCGATGGCCATGGGTCTTCATGGCCATCCCTTGTGGTCACCCCTCGGAGCAACAAGAGGGGCTGGGTGGCCAGAAGAGCCTTGAGCTCCTGCTCCAGACCTCAAAGCACCATCCTGTACGTGCGCAGCACCCGTTGCACCGGGGCCTGATTCCACACGGGGCTGACGGTGCCGCTGGCTCCAAGCCGGAGCAGGGCTCATTCCTCACTGCGCTGAATTGGGCTCATCACGGCGAGCCCTGCCAGCAGCATCCCCGGCCCTGCCAACCGCGGGGCTCCATGGAACGGGAGAGCAGCGAAACCTCCGCAGATACAGAACCAGCGACCTCAAAAATCCAGGGGAAGCCGGCCAAGTGCATAAAAACAGGAAAATTCCATGAAACACGGCCCTACTTTTTAGAAATATGACTAAAAGCTGACCTGACCAAAAACAAAATTAAATAATACAACATTTAGCTAGGAAAGAGGAAAAAGCCCAAGTAATAACGAGTGTAAATCAATATTTGTAGTTCAAGAATTTTTGCTTCTCCGAACATTGTTTTTGTATGATACCGCTGGCACAAATGCAAAGCCACTTGCAGCTTCAGGGAAACACTGAGTTCTTGCTCAAAAAGGCTTCATGTCTGCAGCTTGACATAAGGGGGAGTCTCCGTGAGAGGCTCGGAGAAGAGGGAAGATGAGATGGAATCGAAACCGGCACTTGGACAATTATTTCCTCCTCCTTACTGCTTAGCACCTAAGGAATTCCTTCTCCATCAGGAAAAGCATTCTAGCCCTTCCCAGGGATACGGAGACAGCAAGAGGCCCGACCTAACACCGTCCCATTTTTCTTGACGGGAACACGCGAGCCTGCATGATTTCCAATCATCTGAAAGCCATTATGATGGCGAGCAGAAATTCCACACCTCGCTTCTAGCTGCACATTGCAAACGCACGAAGCCATCTGCGGAAGGCAGCCACGTTCTCTCGTACTAAGTATAAATTACCCCAATGAGCTCTTTTGTTAAAAAAAAATACATATATACAACGAGCAGAATTTGTTAAGTGCTGGAAGGGGAGAGGTGAGTCATTTTTCTTATCAGTCTGCTAGAAGGGGAAACAGCATTCGAAGGCTGGCGTGACTTATTCTGGTGCCGTAGAAACAGAGGAGGATACAAAACCCCATCCCATGCCAAACTGCAAGACTGGGGCTCCGTTATTTATTTATTCGGTTTTGCCAGTGGAACCGAGGGCCGGGCAAGGAAAAGCCACTCTCTTGATTAACGAGGTGGAAGCCTCCCCCTTGTCTGAGACATCGCATGGCTATAAACCGTTCCAAGCCTTGATAATGAGAGATGGGGCTGCCCAAATGCCTGTAAACTTGCCTGCATCTTTAAACAATTACAGACTGATACTTCTTTATTTCTCTGCCACCACTCAGCCCTGCAAAATGGCCGGATTTCTAATTAGGCTGTGTTTTTCCTGGGGATTTTCCCACCGATCCTGCAACACCTCCGACAGCAGCGGCTCAGGTCTCTCTTTGGAAGTGATTAATTAACCTTGGCCTTGCTGGGGAGGAATCGAAGCGCAGGAACAGGGAGTGGGGGCCTAGAGCTGCTTCTGCAGCAGATGCAAAAGCTCTGCTTCTGGTGGTTGGTTCTGCTGGGACCAATGTGGGATTTTGCAGCCACGAGCACAGGACCAGCCTGTGCATGGACAACACTGAGGATGGGCAGCCCTGGAGACCTGGTACTGAATGGGGGGAGTCGCTAGTGGCACCGATTCATGTCCCCTCCCTTCTCCCGCACCCGTCGTACCGGGAAGGCGTAGATGAAGATCCCAAGGAAGAGCAGCAAAATGAAGAGCACGATGGCCAGGATCACCACCCACTTGTAGCGCCGCCAAAGGATGTACTTGAGGGTCTTGTACGGGGACGTGAACCACAGGAAGGAGGTCTCCGGGCGTCTGAAGCCAAGACAAAGTTGAGGTCATTGCTGAGTTTCCTGGTAGGATGGAGCATCCCAAGGGAGAACCACCACCCTGCCTGGGAGGTCCCACTGTAACGAGCTGGCTGGACAGCCTGGGCATCCTGGACAGATGATGCCAGTGGCCTCCTTGGTTGTCCGGGCCAAACCCCAACCGTCCTGGACCATCTCAGCTTCAACAGTCTGAACACAGCACTCAAGGAACAGAACCAAAACGGGAGCAAGGCCGTAGCAAGCCTTAGGGTCTCAGGCTGGACCCCAGGTTTTTAATTTGGTCCTTATCTCTGTACCCTGATAGTTATTTTTGCCATTCGAGATGCTCTTACTTGGGGTCCTCCAGCTTGGGGTTCATATTTGGCTCATCACGACCCATCCCAGCCGGTCGCTCTTCATGCTCTTGTTCCGCCACAATTTCTAAAGTCATTTCCAATTTACCCTGTATGATGGGTCAAATAAAAAGGGGAGGGTAATGAGGAAAAAAATCATTTATGATGCAAAAACATCCATTCAGGAAAGAAAATACTTTGAGTGTAACCCAACCACCACCTATAAGCACCGTAAGGAGGCCAGTTAGGCTGGATACCACTTCACTATCCCTATTCAGTGAATCACAGAATGGATTTTCCTCTCACCCGAACAACTGAAGCTGTGTTGGGCTCCCCACTAGCTAAGCTGGCATCCCTGCATCCCCGCTGAACATATAAAGAACTCAAAGGCCTGGAAGAGGACTTTATATGTTGGAAGGTACGGGAAGAAAATGGATAATAATGGGCAATGGTGATGATTCTCAGCAAACAAAATATCAACATGTGTTATTACACAAATCCACAAGACTGGGGATACCTATATCCCATGGCTGAGATTAATACATGGAGCAATTTGACTTTCTAGTCTCCAAAAAACTTGTTCATGAGCTACGAACTGGGGCTTACAAACCTATACTAGAATCTGTGTAAACCTGGTATCAAGTAATACTTCCTAGGAAATCACTGCCTAGCCTCAGGCAACTTAGACTCTAAGATCTCGGGAATCAGGACTGTAACATCTACCTCACTATAAGTGTCTAACTACAGGTTCACGATGTGTCTATACTCCGGTGCAGAAGTAACATGCGAAAGGACAAAGTTACCCCGAGACACTTACACCAGCAGTAACAAATCCCCTAACTCCCTGCCTTGACCAGCTGCCTGCAAGAGTTGGCCCAGTCCCTTCCCTCCCTCAACACTTTTAGTGAGTTCCTTCCAGCCAGAAAATGCCTAAAGTTGTTGCCAAAGAGCACGGAAGTCCTTACAGCCAGGATCTTCTTCTGATCCTGCTCAGCGACACAGGGCCACCAACCCTTGACTGTCTTCTGTTCGAAGAGGGACACAAAACGTCCCGAGGACAAGGTCTCGTCTACCAGCTCCAGGGAGCACTTCTCGGCAGTCTTGGCAGGTTTGGGCATCTGGTTAAGATCCATCTGAATGGAGCCTGCAAGGAGGAATGTTACAAGAAGGACAGCTTGGTGTAACAGGTCCTTAAAGCAAAGATTACTGCCACGAAGGCTTGGAGACCCTCAGCACGGCACCCCTGTGAGCCCAGAGAGCTTGGGCACACACACACTCAGCAAGGAAAGAGCAGAGTCAAAGGTAACATTATTTTCCATGCATATCTCTGTTTTCAGCATCACCATTGCACGTGGGCAGACCTGAGCTCTGCTCCAAAACCCTCTCTTGCTATTGTAGCCATGAGGTCCTTCTAGGCTGCACTATCTGCCTGGGCGAGTAACTACTTGGGCTATTCAGGTTGTCCTGGCAGACCTACTCCCAAATCCACACACTTATAGCTCATTTTGTGAAGCACTTGGAATCCTCTAGGTGAAAAATGTCCAACAGACAGTCAGGAGCACATTTATATCTCTATAGGGTGTCTATTTTTCATCACTAAACAAGCCCTAACAGAGCTGATGAAAAAGCTATGCTTATCTTTTACCTGCTTTCCCCCTGCAGTCCTGCAGTTGCCTGTATGTAATTATAACTTGGGATGGTTTGCACTGAGGTCAACTGGGCAGACTAGGATATTNATTTTAGGTGATATTTTAGATATTTTAGGTGAAACTCAAACTGAAGTCATCCACAGCACAGCCAGTGTAGCAGCTTTGCCCAAGAAGCTCACAGCTCTCCTGCCATGCTAAAAGAGCGTGTCCCAGCCAAGGTAGTAGTCTGAATATGCAGCAGTCTAAATATGATGATAGCCCACCAAATCAATAGCATCCTTCTCAGATAGTTAGTGTATTTTCCCAACACTTAGGAAATCTGAGCTCAGCTCTCTACTGTCCATTTCCTGAGACAACAGACTATTAAACGGAGTGACTGTAGTTCACCTGTAAGGGCTGAGCTGAGCACATTGCCACCCATTAGCTGA
>VWPW01028256.1:830-16211 GCA_013389825.1 Crypturellus undulatus | reverse complement strand
AAAAAAAAAACAACAAAAAGCGGCAGATTGCTTCCAAATGGCCCGTGTTTTCTATATAGCTGCACCGTTTTTTTTTCAAGGGGCGATGAAGGAAAAAAGGGCATCCAAAACCAGTGTATTTCACTGAATTTCCATCATGTTTGGAGCAGCAGGAACACAGGGATGCTGCTTTAATTGACCCGAGACATCAATTGCTGGTGCCTTCTGCTTCCTCCCGCGGCCAAGCATGGAAATGGGATGTTATTCCGCAAATGCCACCGAGCTCCCTTGAAACCCACTTGTCCGATGACCCGAATTGTGGCACCCTCAACCCTTTCTGCCCTCCGTGAAGGTTATGGGAGGCATTTATAGGAATATAAGGGAGGAATATATGAGAATATATGAAGTTATTGGAGGCAGCGCGTTTGCAATCGCCGGAACACAACAGCTTGGATGGGAAGCGAGCAAAAAGCGGTGCCGAGGCTGGTTTTATCTTATTTAATGCTGACATCCTGAGGTCAAACCGCTCCTCTCCAAGGAAAACCTGGGAACATTAGTCAGGCACGGAAATCTCCCGCTTTGGAGTTTCGCTGCATCATTTATAAGGCGCCGGGGTAAGAAGTTCTCCTCCCCCTGGAAGCGCTGGGGGATATTTGGGGTTTTCCTCCTCTCCTTGGGGTCCCTTGCTTGTTTTGGGGACGTGGGGACACTGTGTTTTGCAATGGCCATGCGGTGACATCCCATGGTTTTGGGACGTGTTAATTAAGAGATAACAAAGGATGATGCTCGGGAGCTGGGTAGGGGCAGGGTGGCCCGTGGATGGTTTCTCTCATGATGATAAAACAGGCACTTAAAGGACTCGGGACTTATTGCTAGTCCAGACTCGTCCTTGCATTGCAAGCGAGTGGCACCGAGCGGAGCCGCCGTTCGGGTCAAAAAACCCCTCTTTTTTAGCGCAGATTTCAACGCGGCGACGTCTTTGTTTCCCTCCCGCATTTGCAAGGCTAATGCATTCCCGGCGCGCGCTCCCGCCCGCTCCGCGCGCTGCCAAGCGCAGCCCTCCCGCTCGCGCGGCCGTCGGTGTCACCGCCGAAACATGCCTCCCCTTGCAAATGCAGCTTTTCATCAATTAAACATTTTTCGACAGCCTTTCCGAAACAAAAAGAACGAAAAAAAAATCCATTTTCCACCCTAGTTTTGCTCTTTGAGCTGTTTCACCCCGCGCGGGCGCCGTTTTGGGCCGTGCCGGTGCAGAATGAACCCTTTGCAAAGCAAAATTGCAACCCAATGCGTTTGCTGAGCCCTTGTCTCCAGTGTGGCTCTAATCAGCTCCGAGTTGTTTTTCTTGGAAGCGGAAGAGCAGGTAAATCTCCTGCTTACTTAATCATTTTTATCCTCTTTGCTGCCTGACTTGAGTCCTTCAATGTGACAAAACTATTTATGATCCGAAATCAATCTCTCTTTATAATATGTTCCCTTTGATTTTTTTTTCTTTGCCCCTGCAAGATACTCTGCTTAGGGGCAAGGGGAGAATGTAACAACCCAAACGAAGCGCATTCCGAACCTTAAATTCAGCAATTTGGGGAAAGATGAGGATTGGTAAATGCAGCCGAATAGCAGCAAGTTGTGGCCCAACTCGGAAAAGCTTTTGCACTTGGAAGCAAGAGCCGAGGTCTGCGTTGAACATGGAATATGGCATGGAAAGGGACACGTAGGGTGCAAAGGGACCTGCTCTATGTGGCAATGGGGATGGAAGCTCTTCTGCAACACAGATGCTACAGGGCCTGAAGGATCCAAGGATTTGGAGCAAAGTGCCGACCTATCGGGGAAATAGCTCCGTGCAGATGGAAACGGGAGCGGGAGAAGGGGCTTGGGATAGCGCCTTGCAGCCCGCCGAGGAGCTCTGCCAGGGAAAAGGGCCAGAAACGCAGGGAACGGGGCCAGGGCAGGGTTGTTATAATTCCTCGGAGGGTTCGTTCGCCAGCTCCTACGGCGCGGGAGAGCGGCACCCCGAGACGGAGAGCTGCAATTCCCAACAATTAGCGGATGCCGCCTGCCGCCGCGTGGGATGCGGGATGCGGGATGCGGCTGCAGGAGGTCCCCTCGGAGCGCGCGGCGCCTCCGTGGTGTCCCCTGCTCGTCCCTGCAAACCGGCGCGCTTTTTGCAAGCGTTCCACGCTATCCAGAGCTTCGGAAAAGGAGGAATTTGGCCCTGAAGAGGTTAAACGTGCATGCATGTGCGTGCCCTGCCAGAAATGCATGCGTGCAGCGGGTTTGCATGCAACTTGGTGCATGCACCTGCAAGCTGCATGCATCTAGGTGTGCATGCAGGGGAGCGCAGGGCATGGCCAGCGAGGGCAGGGGCGGCCTCGACTCCTTCTCTCTCTCTATTTTTTCTCTCCAGAAAGCGCAAAATCAATCTTTGCCCTTTGGAGGAGTTTATGAATTCCCGGCGCTGGGATCGATGCGCATCGACGCGGGGGGAACGCGGAGCGGCGCCGGGTGCGGAGCAGGCGGGATCGGGTGCCGCTTCCACCCAGCTGTTGGCAGCGAAAACATTATTTCCCCCCCTTTTTTTTTTTCCTTTTTATTTAATCTGACAATTTCCGCAGCCTCTCCCACTGTCTCTTCTAATGCACCCGCGTCTGTTTGATCTCCGACAAACTTCCCCGCTCTGATCTTTTGATGAAATAATAAAGCGGGGGCCCTTGAAGGCGCTTGCCAGTCAGAGAGCCTAAACGAGAGCCCTTTTAAGCATTTAGACTCTTTAAAAACGTGACAATCCCCTCCTGCAAGCGTGCTGCACATACGGGCTGCATATCCGAGCCAAAAAAACCCTTTATTTGCAAGCCTGAATGGAGAAAAAAGCGGTTGGCGACAGCAAACGGCTCATCCAAGGTCACCGAAGGAGAGGCCGAGCCATCCAGGTATTGGATTCCAGGACCTGGATTCCTCTTCCCTTCATTATTATCCTCCTCCTGTTTTTTTATTCCCCCTTTTCAAGCATCGGCACCCGCTGTTTCTAGTCCAACCCGATACCATTCGCTCCGTCAATCAAGCGCCCGCCTGGGCTAAACATCCTTAAGTGATTTTCAAAACGAGATGGGGATAAAAAATAAATAAATAAATAAATAACAAATAAAGCGCACGCAGGAGCTGGGAGGGAAAATAATGAAGTCGGTGGCTCTGCATCTTAAGCAGGAGTTTTTGGTCGGGGCCGCGTGGTTTAGCCAGATTAGTCCCCCCTTTTTGCAGAGCTTGCCAGGTTCCCTGCAGCCAGGCTGCTTTCTAATTAAGTGATAATTGTTTTTGCTGGGGAGCGTCGCGAGGCAAGATAAACAGCTCGAGGAATCAATAAGCATCAAGGTCAGAGGCTGAGTTATTTACTGAATCGGCTGCAATTTATCTCCCAACTTTTCCCCCCCGCGCGGAGAAAAAATAGCTGTTTTTGCAAGGGGATTTGCAAGGCCTGGGGTTAGCGCTTAAAATTGCAAAAAATATCTCAACACAGTGGAAATTTGGTGGTTGCATGTGAGAAATCTGAACCGAGGAGGATTTGGGGGCGAGGTGCCAAGATGCAACAGGGTTGTGTCCCCGCGAGCACCGGCCTCCCCAAATCGATGCCTGGATGTTTCCTCCTCATTAGCTGAAATTTGCTGTTAATTGACGTGCTTTTTATAATGCGCTTCGTTTTTTCGCAAGGGTCACAGGGGCCAAGCCCTCAACGTGCGGAAATCAGCAGAAAAACAGCGTTTTACAGCGATTTTATCCCCGGTGAAATCAAAGGGATAACGCGAGTGATAGGGAAAAGCGCATTTAAACCACCCAGATTTCCAGCCCGTGGGTGTCCTGAGCGTGTGCGGACTCGGATCCGTGCGGATATTGCCCCTGCGCATTCCCAAAATCCGGCTAAGGAGATGGGGATGGATGTGGCCGGGCTCTTGCCGCTCGATCCCATGGAGATCCCGTTTTTCCGAGCTCCGTCTCGGCGCATCTTGCCGTATTGATTAAATAATGTCGCCCTTATGGAGAAAGCAGCTCTGTGGAAGGCAAAAGTGCCGCATCCTTTTCCATCCGCTGCAAAAATCCCTTTATTTTGGGGGCTTTTTATCCTAATGCAACTCGGATTTCCTCGCCGAGTTACCTCGGGCCGCGTTATCCAATGGATTTATCGAATCAGGGAGGCAATTCCCGCACCTCCGGCTCTCCCGGTGAGGGCTGGAGTGCCTTCCCCATCCCGAATTCCGACTTGGCAGGGATCAATCCGGCCTTTTGAAATGCATTTACGTGGCCGCGGCGCTTTGCAGAGAGGAGATGCTGTGTTAATCTATAATGAAACAAGAACTAACCCAGAAGGGAGAGACAAGCGCATGTGAATGGGGCTCTTGTTGCAAAGATGCTCTCATTTTTGCTCTCCCTTGTATATTTTTTGGTATTTTCCTCTCTCCTTTCTTTCCCCATGTCCCCTTCTTTCTTTCCTAGAGATGCTGCTCGTAATGATTTCATCACTCAAGCTCTCCCGGATGGAAACGAGCTCTTTCCTTTTATTTCTTTGCTTGCAACCCTACGAAATTGCATAAATGGAGACGGTGTTAGCAAAATGCAAGCTGCGAGCGCGCGGATGACAACCTTATATTATATTTATAACGTCTGCCTTCAGATGGGTTCGAGCGCCCTTTTTTTTTGGACTTTCAGGAGGGGAAAAAATAACTTTTGGAAATTATTCGCCAGCATCATGATTAATTTAATATCTCGGAGTGTTTGCAAAGTCAAAAAGTGTTGCCGTTCGCCGCGTCTGCATGTCAGACCCTGCTTTACAACCCAAATTACGTTTTGAAGCCGGAGCCTGAAATTCTCCGAGAGGCCCTAAAGCAGTTTTGATTAGAGCGGGCTGAAACGTTTCCTAATGAAGCGGTTTTCAAAAAGGAAAATACAGGTTCGCCGAAATCAAATCATTTTAGGGGGACCGCAGCCTTTTTCTCATTTAAAATTTCATCTAAATGTTTTATTTCGATGAAGCCGAATCCCTGTGGTTGCGTTGATCATTTTGCGCGTAGGGCTGGCGGTAGGAAACTCTATTTTAGGGGGAAAACGGAGCCTTTGAGACCGCTTGGATATTTCCGAAATGCGTTTTTTTTAAGAAAAAAATGTTTTGTGGAGGTGAGAAATGGGATTTTTGCCCCAAATTAAGGAGGAAAACAGCAGACTGGGCATTCCCAAGGATGCAGGCGCAGCGCTCGCTTTTGGTGCCTGTTGATGCTTTTCCATCCCCGCGGGAAATTCAGGAGACTTTTCCATTCCCAATACTGGTGGATGCGGATCCCAGGTCGGGATTTAGGGCTCATCCCGGCCATTCCTCCTTCCCGCTTTCCACTGAATCCCCCGCTGGATAAACACGTCCCTTGCGCTATATCCTCCTGCAAGCAGCCTTAAAGAAAAGCAGGGAAATAAATATAGGGAAACAAAGCCAGGAACCTGCAATAAATTAAATGCACCGAATAAAACACGGAGAGGAGCAAAGCAACCCCAAGCAGCCCCTTTCCTCGGAGCTAATTAATTGCAACCCAGGTGAAAATAAGAGATTTTTAGCACCGCTTGCAAGACCCCGTTCCCCTTCCCGGGGCTTCATCCATGAGGATCCGACCCCGCATTCCCGGGCTCGCTAAGCAGGAAGGAATCGGCTGAAGGTTAATTTATTATTATTTTTTTTGCGGTCCCTCTCATAATGACTCATCCATAACGACTCCTATTGGTTATATTTCCTCGTGTGACAGAAACAATTTACCGCGTTCCCGCAAAGCCCATTTTCTCTGCATGATCCGCTCGCGCGCAGGGTTTCGGGGGAAGTAATTTACAGACGCTTCGCCTCGAAATAGCTTGCAAAGACAAAAGGGGCCCGGTGCCACCGAGGTGCGCTCCTCGGCAGCGCGGAAAATGGGATAAAAACGGTTTAAAAACCCAAAATGTTTTATTAGAGTCGCTTAAAGTTAAGTTGGACACGGCGCGCTGCAGGGTAAAGGCTCCCTGTGTCGCCGGGGGGCTCCGAGCAGCCCGTTTTGGTGGTAAAATCCTGGTTTTTGGAGACCCGCTGCAGCGTTTCGGTAGGAATGAGGTGGGAGAAGAGCGGGAGCTCATTTGGAATGAGGCAAATTGAGTTTCAAGGGCAGCGGAGACGACTCGTCCATGGAGCCCGCGCTCCGGAATGTCGGATTCCAGCGGCATCGCGGGGTTGTTTGCGGCCGGGCAGGTAATAGCCGCAATCCCCTAGGTGGAATAAGCAATTCCTTCGTTTCGGATGCTGGAAATTCAATGGTATTTGGAGAGGTTGCGTTGACCTTGCGAAGGGCGCACGGTAAATTCCCGCTGCCTCTGTGCCTATGAAGCTGGGATGCAGGTTTTCACCAGGATAATTGGGAAATTAGAAGCGTTTTCAATATTTTTAAAGCAAATTATGGACTCCTGCGCCGCGCCAGCTCCTGCCATATTGTTAAGTGCCTTAATAGCCCCGTTTCCTATTTAAATCTACTTCATATGTCGCTGCTCAGATGGTCAGTGCTCAGCAGCCGCTATAACCG
This sequence comes from Crypturellus undulatus, assembly GCA_013389825.1. Taxonomy (NCBI): domain Eukaryota; kingdom Metazoa; phylum Chordata; class Aves; order Tinamiformes; family Tinamidae; genus Crypturellus; species Crypturellus undulatus. The sequence continues at coordinate 9,657 of VWPW01028256.1, read as the reverse complement.
TTCCTGGTTGTGCAGGGAGAATTAAGTTTGTGGAGGCCTAATAAGAGAAATTATCTGGTTTTTTGGAACAGAAAAGCGACTATTCGGCGTGGAACGTGTTAGGTTTGGGAATGTGGGGCCTGAGGCTCTTTGGGAATGGGGAATCAGGCTCTTTTCTCCTTGCAAAAGGCACCTCGGTGGGTTTGCTCCCTGCTGGAATAGATTTTCTCCCATTCCTTCCCTTCGGGGCCACGATGAAGCCAATGGAATCGATAGGCCACGGGAAAAAATAAAAAAAAACGCCCCAGGGAAGTCAAAGGACCACAATAAAACCTGAAGCGTTGGAGTAAATATTATTAGAGCATCCTCAGCGGCAATAAAAAGATTAATTTGCTAGCGCGGGGACGGAAGAAAAAGGGAGCAACAAGGCGTTTATGCTAAAAATCGCTGCCAAGATTTGCTTTCCATGCAGCGCGTTGGCTTTTATTGGCATTTTGCCTTCTTGCCCTCCCCTATCTCGAGATATCCGTGTTGCTGTAGGTGCTCAATCCATTGCTGGGACATCCCTCAACATCCCCCCGTGCCCCTGAGACTCTGGATTTGGCTTTTTTTTTTCCCCTTTTATTGTTTTTTTTAACCCAAAGAAGCTGTTTTGCCAGCGGCGGATGAGGCTGGCACCGTCTGATGGACGGCACCGGCTCCACCAGCCCTTAATAACATCCTTCTTTGCAAAGTGCTCGCGCTTAAATATTTATGAGACGATGCAAAATCAGCCGCTGCCGCCGTGCGGGAATGCGCCAGCATCCCTCATCCCCGCGCATTTTGGGATGCGGGGGGATCTATCCCGACGAATCGCGGTTTTGGGAATGGGGTTGAGGTTTCCCTTGGGTTTGGGGGACCCTGGCTCCGTTGCCCTTCATGGGAGCTCCCAAATTCCGGCGTTTGGAGGCAGCTCCGCTGCCGCTCCCGCTCCTTGGGGATCGGTGACAAGCAGGATCCCTCCAACGGGACCCGCGACATCACTCATAATTCCAGAGACGGCTCCTCCATCTCGTCCCGGCTCTTTGCGGACTAATCCCGCATTGAGATTCCCGGCACGGCTCCGCTAATTAAAGTGCTGCAAGGCTTCGCACGGGGGGGTTTTTATCCCGTTTTTTTTTTTTTCCCTGGATGCTCCAGCCAGTATCCGCACGCGCAGCGGCTGCCGCCTCCCTGAGCATCCTCCCCGGGGCTGGAAAACAGCAATTCCACGTGCATGGAGCCGCCCCGTGCCGCCCGCGCCGTCACCGCCGTTCACTATTGTCCCTGTCCCCAACAAGGCGCCTCTTGTCCCATCCACGGGAACGGTGGGATTTGCTGGTTTTGTACCCACAAAATGCTGTTGCATCAACCCCCTCCTTAAAAGCAGCGTCGGGAAAAGCGCCTTTATGTTTTAATTTCCCAAACAGGCAGGGAAGCGGCGGGCGCTGATTGGCATCTGCAATCAGAGCCCCATTGAGCGGGCGCCGGCGCGGGAGCTGATTGCGGCTCCGACCTCCGGGGCCGCCGCCGCTTCATTAAAAGGATAAATATTTCCCCAGAAACAGCATTTTGGAGCCGCCAGGAGTCGTGGCGGGGACGGGGACGCCGCTGCGGCGCGAGGCAGTTACCTCCCGTACCCCATGGCTTGAGAATTGAGTGATAAATACGCGGTTTTAGCAGCCTCGGGGTGGCGTTTGGGACATTTGAGCGCATTGTGCCATCGGGTCCATCCTCCAGACTTGCTTTTCCCCATCCTTTCTCACCGGGATTGTGACCCGTGCAGGGAAAGGACCATTTTTTGCCACTTTTTGTATAATAGTGACTCATAGTGACATCTCGCTGCCCGCGATGGTGGCAGCGACGTGGGGACAGCAGCAGATGCTGCCGCTCGCCGAGTGCCACTGCGGAGCCTCCCGGTGCCCACGTATTGTCGGGAATTCCCTGGCGGCTCCGGGAAACTTTGATCGGCGCTCGCACCTCATTAGACATCAGAGAATTGAGCCAGGGATCCGTAGGCTTCATTAGTGCTCGTGGCACCGCTGCCTGCGCGGGCAACAATTTCTGTACAAAATTGGCTTTTGTTTTTAATTATTTGGATGAGGGTTTCTCCCCCCGACGCGTTCTCCTTGCTCCCAGGGCTGCAGCCGGATGTTTGCAGCCGGAGCCGCTCGGTTTTGCAGCATCGGCATTGTTGCCCGTATCCATGTGCGCCTTTTCCAAGATGCTCCTGCGGGAAAAAGGCACCAAGGAGGTGACCAAGGCCCTTTTCCATCATTCTCCCTTTTCCAGCTGTGCCCCGAGAAGTGGGAATGCTGCAGCCGGAGGAAGGGACCTCCTGTCAAGATCACCGCTCAGCGAGCAAATAGCAGCCGACAAGGCAGTGCTGCTCTCGCATCCAGATGGGAAAATCGAGAGGAAAAAGCGGAGCGCGGAGCGGCCGAGAGAGACATTTGCCTCCTTTGCGGGCAGACTGATGAGACCTGGGGATGGATGGATTCGTTGCAGGTTTCCCCGTCTAGCGGAGAGGGGGAAATCGGAGGCCGTCCAAGCTGATTAGCGAGGAGTCTCTCCAAGAGACGGGCTGGCTGGGCTCAATTCCCTCGTCAGCATTCCCGGGACATCGATCTCCTCCGAAGCAGCGGGGAGGGGGAGAGAGGAGAGAAAAACACGTTCAGAGGAGGCAGGAGGGAAGCAGAGGGATAACGTGGCCAGGAAGAAGGCCGAGGAAGAGCGGAGATTGGGAGAAGATGCGTGTGGTCCGGCTGGTGCCGACACCGGAGCTGCCGGGTGCGATGGAGACTCTGGATGAAGGACAAGGGGGTCCATCCAGGTGATGCTCTTGGTCCTCCTTGGCAACCTCTGCTCGTCTTGGACCATGAAATGGTCCAAGGGAGGATGGATGCGCGCGGATGGATGCGCGTGGCTCCGCTCTCTAATATTCCTGGAATAAAAGGGCTGGAAAAGCGGGAGAAAGTCGCTCTTTGCGCGGCAAGATGCCCCGCTCGCGTCCAGCACGACGCTCTCATTTCTAGCCCCAGCTGGTAGCGAGCTATTGGGCATTAAAATCGCATTATTCTGATTGCTGCCGTACTTCTTTCTCCCGTTTTCTCCCCTCGCTCGGATTCCAGCTCCATTTCAGCGCCTGCTCCCTCCAGATCCAGCCGTGCCAGGAGCCGGGGCCGTATAGCACGGGCAAGCTGAGCCTCCCGGCTTTCAGCTGGGCTAATTAAAGCATTAATCTCTCCCTCCAGCAGCCTGCGAGACAGCAGCTGCTAAAGTAACACGCAAGGACTGCTACAAAGAGGTGCTTTGCTCCCAGGATTGCAAAAAACAGCCTTTTGCGGGGGCAAAATGTTGCAAAAGGAGGGCCCAGGGGCTGGGAAAATATTGGCCTCAACGTACAGGCTGCTCTTGAGGCTCCAATCCCCAAATAACTTCAATTTGGGCAGGTTTGTGCTGGGCACACGTTGGTTTTTTGCATCATTTGGGTCATTGGGTGCCTTTTTGGTCAAGAGGTTGAGGAAAGGGATGCAATTCCGTAGGCTTGGGAAGACCTTGGGAAGACCATGCAACGTGCGAGCAAGCAGCCCCAGACAGCCAAGATATGCTCATAGACACCAGAATGATCAACATTATAAAATCATCATAATAATAATGAGAAGTTTCATGCTCTGAACTATCAAGCCCCCAAGCTCCGTGCGGTTTTGTCTTATTTTTTTTTTAAAAAAAAACCCTATTGCGGAGATGTCAGAAACAAACTGCGCGATTCCGCAGTCTCCCGTGTCCTCCTTCTGCGTCTCCAATGAATAATAGATAAAGGAATCGTTTTATTTAAAGAGAATGACTTGAAGGGGGGCTTGCTTTAAAATCAAAAAGAAAGGAAAGCCACACAGAAAGGCACCACGGCGCTCGTCCCTGATTGCTGTTATAAAAGAAAACTCCCCTTTTCGCTTATTATCGAAGTAAATTAGGTTGATTGTCAGGAACTTCTGGCGAGGGGGGAAGCGTTTGCAATAGCGTTTGCGGTGCTGAGATGAATGGGTTTAATTTGCCCCGTCCTCATCCCGAGCGGAGCCGTTTTGGGGCTCGGGATGAGGCGCAGCAGATGCTTGGGTGTCTCCCGAGCTTGTCCCTGTCCTTGTCATTGCTGATGTGATGCCCCCGGGATGCTCCAGGGACCAGAGATGCTCCAGGGACACGAGATGCTCTTGGCGCACGTGCCGTGGCATTAATGATAAGATTTTGCTGTGAATTCGGGAGGTTTGGCCCAAAATGAGGGTGTTTTGGGGGCAGATCCAGTCTCCAGGTGCCTTGGGGCCATCAGGTGGCCTCAGGGCTCCAGGTGGGGACCGTCTGCCTGGAAAAGTGAGACCTTCTCCATAACCCCTGGAGCTGGATGAGGGGTCCGAGCTGCCTTGGGCTGAACTTGCATTGGAAGGACGTGCATTTAGGTCCACGTTCTGCATCCAGAAAGTCTGTTTTGTGGTTTTCTTCCCTTCTCCGTGTAATTCTGGGGGTTTGGGTCCTGTTCTCGCTGCTTGCCTTCCCCAGAGCTGGTTTGCTCCCCATTAACAAGTCTAACGAGAAGCAGCTGCAGCCTCAACCCCCTGGTCTGAACGCGCCTCCTATTCCAGCTCCAGCTCCACATGGACATGACTTTTCCGCTGATATCCCAAGCGAAGCCATCTCCAAGGTACAGCAAACTCTTATTTCAGATTATGCCTAAATTCCACTTCCATTTTCAGTCGAAATGTTGGAAAAAGGGGGTTATGCGGTGTGTTTTTTGAGGTGCAAAGCTCGCATTGCAGCAGGTTTTTGGGCGCACGGTTTTATCCGGCTCACGATGCCCCGGCATTCGATAACCCTGCTTTAATCCACCCCTGGAAGCTCTGGAAAGTGATTTTGCAAACCTGGACGTGCTGGAAGCTTAGGAGGCTTCTGAGCCCTCTCATTTATGCTCACCCCTTGCTATGGGAGAAGCTTAGGAGCCTGAATTACCTGAAATACAATGCAAAATCTTTTGAGATACCTAAACCCTGTGCACACACGTATGCCCTTGCATTTCCCTAAAACTTCTCCCTCTCTCCTCCTTCCGCCAATCCAGCCTGGATTACCTGGTGCTCTTCATCCTTCCTTCCCCGGCGAGCATCCTTATTTTGCATCCTTATCCCGTGCTATTTTGCAAAGCTCGGATGTCACCAAGCGTGCGTCTTGGGCTCAGGATATGATATTTCTCCCCAAGTGTCAGCTCCCACAATGTACCTGCCTTTTTTGCACTTGGATTTGCGTGTTCTTCCCAGTATTTTTCCTTGCTGTTGCAAGGTTCAAACGCGTCGCTTGTCTCCCTGTGGCTGCCCTGCTCTTTTCCTGCTATTTTGTACAGTTTTGGGTCTTAGATCCCGACACGCACGCGGGAATATAGATGTATTTTGGCATCCTATGGGAAATACCCGATCCCTTTTCAGTGCTTCCAACCTGCACAAGGGAAAGGATGCAGCATCCTGCATGGATGGCACATCCAGGGGAATTGGGAACACTGAAGCGCGGGAACATTCCAGGCCGTGTCACCGCGGAGGCGACAAACATTCCGTATCTCCCGGAGCCGGCTGTTTGCGGAGCCGCTGCCTACGGAAACGTGCCGCTTCCCAGGTGGGCTCGTTGCATCCCGTAACGCGGAGGTAAATAGACATTTAATCAGCGGGAAGCGATAAAGAGTCCGCCCGGGAGCAGCGGTTCCTGCTCCGACGGGGACGATGCGGGAAGCTGCCCTTGGCCGCGGCGTTTTCCTCCTCGGAAGACGGGGGTAAATGTGGATTTGCTTGGAATTCAGGGGGTTGGATGCCTCTGCGGGGCGCTTGGTGCCCGCGGGCAGCAGCGGGAGCGCATCCCATCCCGCCGCATCCGCGTTTCCTCGGGAGAGCCGGCGCGGCGGCGAGGCCGACTTGGCAGTGATGCATTTGCTACAATTACCATCCTTCTTCCCACAGGAGGGAGGGGAGGAAAAAAAATAGATGAATAATGTGTTTTGAAGGTGTCGTGGAGCGAAGGCACCAGAGGAGCTCGAGCCTGAACTTATGAATAACTTATGGGCTTCCTCCCTCCGCGCAGAAGCTCCGTTTGGGCTTCTCTTTCTCATCCGTGGTAATTAAAGGAGCAGAATCCGCTTGTGCGGATGCTCCGGCTCCCGGAATACGCTGCAGGACATGGAGAAGGACACGGGTTGCCCACATGGCGTGGGAAAATCCCAATATCCCCAATCGGGAGACTTATATTTGGTTCCCCGTGTTATTGGCGATTCCCTTCTTGACATAAGGCACAGTGACTTATCCCTAATCCTATTTTCCCTATCCATAAAACAAGTGTTTTCCTCTCATTTCGATGCTCCTCTCTGTCTTGGCTTGAAGCCTGCAAGGGAGGAACCGCTTTATTTTCCTTTTTTGCTGGGTGTCTATGCAGGATTGAGCGGAATGGACGCGAGATCTTATCCAAAGCCCGCGCACGGCATTGTCATGCAGCCAGTAATTATAGGTATGGCAAGGTAGGGATGATGAATCCAATGAAATATGGCATTTCCCCCTGGAAAAACGTTAGGGAAATAAAACCAACGCCCGGGAGTGTGTCAGCTTCAGCGAAAAAAGGCTATTAAACATCATGCGGTGCCGTTGAGCAAGGTCACGCCGCTCCTTTAGAAGCGAGCGGAGGTTTCACGTCAAAACAACATGCCATTTTTCCTGCAATTTTTTTTTTATATATTTGCATTTGCGTCTTTTAGTCTCATCTGTTGCAGAAGTTGCTGCTAAAAGGGGATTCTGCCTCCGTCCCCCTGCAATCCGGAATACGCGGGAGCAGCGTTATCCCGTTTTTCCCTCGTATCCGTGTGTTCTTTCCAACCTCCCCGTTGGCATCGGCGCGGAGATACCCCAGGTTCCTTGGATGCCGCTCTAACCCGCTCCTTTCTTCGGGAACCTCATGGACACAAGGGCTTCTGCAGGAGCATCCAGGTTGGTCCTCTTGGCGCAGGGGACATTGTGGGCAGAATTTCTGGCCCACATCGGCCTCGAAGGATCTTTACGGGCAGCAGCAATGGGGGAAAAAAGAGAGAGAAACGCAGCTGGGTTTTTCCAAGAGTTTGCAGCCAAATCTCCTTCTGAATTGCTAAGTGAACAGCTCAGATTTTGAGAAGCCTCTGATGAAGAGCAAATATGAAATGCCAAGATTTTTTTTTGCTGCTGCTTTGTCTTTTTTTTCTCTGCCTGTAACGTTGTTTTAAGGGGCTGTGAGTCACCTCGAGCAGCAAAACGAGGCGCCCTGACCCGCTAATAATGAATATTTAACCAGATATTATTTATAGGGCTTGCATCGGCTCGCAGGGGGCTCCTAGGGATGGTGCCTCTTGTGCTTGACGTGCTGGAGAAATGCTGGGAAGGGGGGAAAATATAAACGTGGGTCCTGGCTGCAATGAGCTCCAGGAGCAGCGCGTGCGCTTGCTCGCTTGCAATGCGCTTGCTCGCCCATTTGTGCCCTTGCTCGCCCGTTTGCACACTTGCTTGCCTTTTTGCACGCACTTGCACCATGCTTGCTCGCCCATTTCTGCGTGCTTGTTTGCTTGCTGGGGCTTGCTCGCCCGTTTGTGCATGCTTGCCCGCTTGCCGTGCACTTGCTCGCCTGTTTGCACGCTGGTTCACTTGCCTGCTTGCTCGCTCATTTGCACGCTCGTCCGTTTGCACACTTGCTCACCCGTTTGCATACTTGTGCACTTGCCATGCGCTTGCTCGCCCATTTGCACGCTTGCTTGTCCGTCTGCACGCTTGCTCACTTGCTTTGTGCTTGCTCGCCTGTTTGCACGCTTGCTCGCCCATTTGCACGCTTGCTCGTCCATCTGCACGCTTGCTCACTTGCTTTGCGCTTGCTCGCCTGTTTGCACGCTTGCTTGTCCGTCTGGGTGCTTGCTCGCCTGTTTGCACACTTGCTCGCCCATTTGCACGCTTGCTCGTCCATCTGCACGCTTGCTCACTTGCTTTGTGCTTGCTCGCCTGTTTGCACGCTTGCTTGTCCATCTGTGTGCTTGCTCACTTGCTTTGCACTTGCACGCCCATTTGCGTGCACTCACTCGCCCGTTTGCACCGTTGCTCGCTTGTCGTGCGCTCGCCCGCCCGTTTGCGTGTGCTTGCTGACTTGCTGCTTGCTTGCCTGCCCGTTTGCACGCTTGCTCGCTTGCACCGCGCTTGCTTGCTTGCAGAGCGCTTGCTCGCCCATTTGCACACTTGCTCGCCTGTTTGCACGCTTGCTTGCAGTGCGCTTGCTCACCCATTTGCACGCTTGCTCGCCCGTTTGCATGCTTGCCCGCCCGTTTTCACGCTTGCTCATCCATTTGCACGGGTGCCCATCCATCTGCGCCCTTGCTCACTTGCTTTGCGCTTGCTCACCCGTTTGCACGCTTGCTCATCCATTTGCACGCTTGCCCGTCCATCCGCGCGCTTGCTCACTTGCTTTGCGCTTGCCTGCCCGTTTGCGTGCTTGCTTGCCCGTTTGCATGCTCGTTCACCCGTTTGCGCGCTTGCCCGCCCGTTTGCACGCTTGCTCGCCTGTTTCCACTCTTGCTCGCCCGTTTGCACGCTCGCGTGCAGTGCGCTCGCTCGCCCGTTTGCGCACTCGTTCGCCCGTTTGCGCGCTCATTCGCCCGTTTGCACCCTCGTTCGCCCGTTTGCGCGCTCGCTCGCCCCTTTGCGCGCTCGCTCGCCCCTTTGCGCGCCCGCCCGCCTCTCTGCGCGCTCCCGTTCCCCTCGCGCGCGCGCCCGCCGTCCCTCCCGCGCGCTCCGCGGCCGCG
>VWPW01028245.1:1051998-1076851 GCA_013389825.1 Crypturellus undulatus | reverse complement strand
GCAGCCGTGGCCTCCGGAAAGAGGATTGGACTTGCTCCTCATTAGCAAATGAGCGGTGACTCACCGGTTAAGGAGCCGCCACATCTGTGTGGTTTGGTCCCATGACAGCCGCCTCCGGGCGCCGTTTCCCCGCGCGCCTCGTCCCGGCCCGCCGGAGCAGCCTCAGCCTCCGACGGTGCCTGATCCCACTGGGAATGCTGCCCCGGAGAGCGGAAAGCAGCGGGGATCCCGAGCGGGAATGGCCGCAGGGTGCGGAGAGTAGCGCAAGCGCTTGGATCCCCAGGATTGGGAGTTTTTGGAGGAATCTATTGATTTGTCCCACTTACTGGCACTGACCAGTACCCATTTCCAAGTTCTTTCCTGTCTCTGCTTTGTATTTGCTGATTAAACTGAGTTAAGCAGTTTCACAGCAACCTGTTGACTCTGCTGAAGTTTCCAACAGTGGATGAGGCTGGCATTTCATTTCAGTGAGGTCAGTGTTTTGCTGTGATTTAATATGAAAGACCAAGCAGGGAACTTCATTCACCAAAAAGAAACATCTCAACAAAATATTTTGATATTTTTCAGTGAAAAAAAAAAAAAAGTCTGAGACAGCTGCTTGCTTTGGCCTATTTTGGGATGAAAACATGTTTTGAAGCCGTGGGACTGGCTTTGGGAAGGGAATTCTGTTTTTCTCTCTGGCTCCAACTAGAATGGTCCTGAGAGGGAGCGAGGAAACATCATCCTGCTGGGAATCTTGGAATTCTGTTTTGGTCTTTATGCCTTTTACTGCTGACTGGACTGTTGAGACCCAGAAGTATTCAATTCCTGCTATAAATAATTGCACATTTAAGTTTCTCTGGGTTAACGGATGTGCACTCTCGTGATGTGTCTGTGGGTGGGATGTCTGTTACGTATCCACAGATGCACGAAAAGATAAATTCCTTTGAGAAAAGCCCAGCTCAGAATAGTGTTGTATGCTGCGAAAACGAAAATACCTGGCATAAAAGGAAAAATAGAGCTACCAGAGCAATCCAACGCGGGATCCGTCTAGGCAGATTTTTACCACACTGCTTTCGGTAGACTCCTGCTGTTAAAAGGACTTCCTTGGCAACAGAGCTGGCACAACCCAGAACATTATTCCTAATATCCAAACACTTGGCCCAGGCAAAATGTGTTTTATGATGATTTTGGCTTTTCCAAGTGGGATGTTTTTATAAGAAGCCCGGGAAGAGGAATGCATAGGATTTTGAGGTTTCCTTTCCTGCTCTTCCCGCCGGTGTGGATAGACAGGGAGAGGAAGGGGGGAATTTGACTGCACTGTTCCAATTTGGTGCAAAATCCTGTCTTTTGTCATGCCGCAGGAGCGCTGTGGCAGCGCGCAGCCATGTGCTGAAGTGTGTGAGCTTAAGCTCAGGACCCTGGTGTGGAAATGGGGCAGCTCTGGCTTTCCTGGGCAGATCGGAACCCTGCAGGAGCCAGTCGTGTTGGCTTTAGGAATCCCTTCCTTTGGATTCCTTTTGGCAGGATAGGAAGGCTGATTTATTTTTATTTTTATGTAATTTGATTTCTGGTCATTTTTCAACTTCTTGTTTTCCTGATATTTCTTCAAAATCCCTTCAGTTTTTCTAAAAAAGCGGTAATCACCCTGAAATGAGAAAAGTTGAAATGTTCTGATTTTCCCAACAGCATAGTTTATTTTCCCTTCTGTTTTGGATAAATCCTGAGGGCACTGAGCTCTGCCCTTTCAAAAACACAGCGCTTCACTTTGACAGGAGTTTGCTTTTGCTCTGCGTGAGCTTTTCATCGTCAGAGAGTTGCATTTGCGAAAGAACCGAGGCGCGTTAGCTCTTCCGTTGAATTACTCCACTAACTTTTCAGCATCTTTGCAGAGTTTGAGCTATTTCTGTGCTTTTTGGATAGCTCTTGTTATCAAGGAGGAGAAAAAGTTGCCCTTTTTCATGCTTGGTGGAACGTGGGACTCGGAGTCACATTATTCCTGGAGCAATTTGGCTTGCACAGCTTCCTCCTAGGGCACTTGTAATGCAACGAGGAGCTCTCGGCAGCTCCGGGAAGGGCTGTGTGCTCTAAAATACAGCCAAGGCTGTGGGAAAATGCTCCGTGTGTGGCAGGAGAACCGAGCTAGGCAAAGTACAAGCGCTTTATCAGCGGCAGATCTTAATCTGTAATGAGCTCCTCACGCTTTTGCTTTCAAAGATTTCCCTCTGCCTCTGCTTTTCTCCTCTGGATTTGCCGCTTTCTGCAGCTCTCCTGGAATGATTGTGAGCAAAAACCTGGTTTAAAATCGGATACACCAGGGTTGCTAAGGCAAAGCAGGGGCAAAGTGAAAGGGAAGGGTAGCTTTTCCTGGGCCCCTTCTAGCACCGTGCAAGGAGCTAGATGGATGGGGAAATCACCCCAATTGTGTGCCCTTCTCCTAAATGCATTTGCTGGCTGGATTGCCCCTCATGTTCCTGCTAGGAGCAAAATGTAGTCCATGGGTAATGTTAAAGACCTGCCCGCGCCGGGGCCGCCAGCTGCTGCTGTGGCACTTTCTGGAGCCACTGGCTGCGGGACCAGCATCCCCTTCGCTCGCTCCTCGTGTTGGGATGCGGGGTGTATAGCAAAGCGCCTGCCCCACGGGGCCGTGACACAGACCTCGCTGATGCCGGCACGTTGCCTCTGCACGGGACATCCGTTTTCTGGGAGAAAACCACCTTGGCGCGTTCGTTTCCGATGTTCAGCGGGAATCATTTCCTCTCCTTGCTTTCTGTTTCCACAGGAACCTGTTCCCGGCGAATCTCGTCGCTGCCGCGTTCCGCACGGTAAGGTGTGTGTGAGGGCCTGCCGGCTTGGCAGAAACAGCCAGGTGGGGAGGAAAACATGGAAATGCAGAGCGGGATTTTCACATAGCCACGAGGAGGGAGTGGGGTTGGAACTGATGGACGGAGCTCGGCAGCTCAGGGAAAGTCTGATTCAGTTCTCATTTCCATTTTTAGTGCCAGTAATAGGCACTGTTGAAGATACTGCTGCAGGACAGAGCAATTATTTTTGTTAAAGGAGAGAAAAATCATGTTGGGCTTCGTGACGTTTTGTGGGTTTACTCCTCTATCAAAAACAGGGTCATGTTCTAAAATCAAGGTCCATTTTGAGGATATATGTAATGCAGGACAAATCAATATACCAGTGATAGCAAAAATAATAGAAGCAGTACAAAAGTACCCTTGCGATACCTTGAATATCGGGGTCTGTGTGTGCAGAGATGAGCTCTCTCATGGGCTCCAGGGCCTCTCAGATGTCTCCTCCTTGACCGATTCAAGGTGTTGGGCCTTTCTCATTTGTGCAGCAGGTATTTCAGCTCTTTCTCCCGTTGCAGCCTCAGCTGCAGAGAGGCACTGTAGAGGCTGTAGCTGCAGAAAGGCTTTCTGATCCTGTTCAGTCCAAAAAAAAAGCCTTCCTGACAGTCCTTGTGAAATGCTAAATGTTATGGTCCTCGCGCTAATCTGGTTAGCAAACACTGCGTTGTTTTTTCTTACCTGCAGTATGCGACAGACTACAAGGTCCTGGTGAGAAACACGACCTCTGGAAATGTCACACTGGAAAAGGTAAGGTCACTCGTTCTTGTGTTGTATACAGTCTTGGTTAACATAATATTTGACTCTGCCAACACTTGCTGGAAGGAGACAAGTGCTGTCCTGCTTCAGACACACACAAGCCACATGGGGTAATCTTTAGACACACAAGTAAGCTGTGCTGGAAAGGAAGTTAAAATCAACTGAGCTGACCCTTGATATCTTATATTTAGGCTTTTCTTAGGCCTGGTATCACTTGTCCTAAATTTTGATTCGTCTTGCTGCCCAGTATTTCCAAAAGATTTTCTGTAGACTTGGAATTAAGTGGCAATGAGGCTGGCCTGCATGTGTCCCTTAGACCTTATTCTCCATTCCAGTCAGGAGAGAATGACTTCTGTTCCCTGCCTGTATCTTTAAAGCAGAAGAGGTTAGCTGAGCTTTTCTTCTAATTGCCTTGCTGCTGAACTGGAGTTTGGTTTGGAGCAGGGATGGAAGTTGCAAGCAGAGTGTTGCAGATAGCTCCTATTGCAACGTGGTCACCACAAAACTTCATTTGCAGATGTTGCTGAGGGGGAAAGCACTGTTTTCCCTATGTACCTCTGAAACTCTTCTGTGTGGGGCTGTCCAATGTCTTCATTGTGGGCCCAGCAAGAATCAGAGTCTCCTTAGAGCCGGCACTGCGTGAACTGGAGAGACTCGGCTGCAGCATGTCGCCTTATTCCCCGTGAATTATCTCATGTGATTTTGGGGAGGCAGGTCTGACACTGGGAATGGCCCTCAGGCTTATTTTATGATTCTCAGGCTCCCTCTGACTTCCTGAAATGAGGACTGCAAGTTGGGTTCATGTGTTTCAGTGTGATTTGTATGTCCCAAGGGCAAGAAACTGGCTGGTTTGTTACAGAAAAGCTCAGCCAGTTGCACTAGTCTGTGTAAAACAACAAAGTGAAAGGCAGTTCACGTGCTCCTGGGAGGACTCTGAGACAGGTCCCGAAGGTACTGGCCGTGTTGCCCTCTCCTGGTGTGTGCACAGCTGGTGCAGAGGTGCGTTTCAGACTCCCGTTTGGCTCACGGGCTGGCCTTTCCCCAGCCCAGGAGGGCGAAGGGCGGCTCGCATGGAGCAGGAGCCGAGCAGGGGAGAGCGAGTCCGCTCGCACACCGCGAGCGCTCGCCCCGGCGAGGAGGTGGCCCGGGACCTGCCTGCGCTTGCAGGTGGCGTCGGTCGGATCCGCGTGCCGCGCTCCGCCGTGGGCGCAGGACAGTCACACGCACCCGGGAGGCCCTTTCTCCTCGAACACCGCTGCATCCCCCGGGGCACGACGTGCCCGTGCAGCCTCGTGCTGCCAGGAACAAGCCCACATGAAAGGCTCTCACGGCATGTGCTCGGGCACGTGCGCTCGCTTGCAGGAGTTAGTCTTCATTTCATAGTTCTCCCTCCAAGTGAGATGCAAGCGAGGCCCTCCTTACTCACGTCTAGTGTGGAATCTGTTAGGAGCTGCATGGCAAGCAGGGACAGGTTAGGGCTCACCACGTCCACTGGACGCAGGTGCCTGGCTACGGAGTGCAGTTTCTAATGCTCTTTCAATGCCGTCATCCTTCCTCAGGAGGTAAGGATGGATTTTTTTTGGACAAGTTACATTGTGAGCTTTTTCCTGTTTTCTTTTTCACTTATCAGAGTTTGATGAAATACCACAAAAAAAAAAAAGAATTTGTCACTGGTGTCTGTTTTTGCCAGTGGTTGGAAGTAAAGACAGTTCTCCAATTACTTTTCCAAAACTTTTTTCAGTTGTTGGAACCAAGCAAGAGCTGAACTTCTTTAATGCCAGAAGACACCCTCCTATCTCTAGGGAAGAGCAGGTCGAACTAAAAGGAAGCATCATCTGAGCTTGGCTAGCTCAGTTTCCATGACCTGACCATATTATTTATGGATAGATGAGGATTAAGTTTGGAATGGAAGACTATGAGTTTTGGATAATATATAGTATAAATACCATGGTGATAGAAAACTCATGTTTTCTTTCACAAGTAGAGCATGTGATTGAAGAGGAGAAATGTTTTTCCTCTGCTTTTGATGTGAGTGGAGTAGAACAAAGGTTTCCACTGCTGTCTCCCCACTGGTTAATAGGCTCTGGCTTCTCCTGCTGGCAGTGAGCAATGTTTGCTGCATTGTTCCATGCTCTTACTCCTGTTTACCCAGCTTTTATGGCTACATCCTCCATGGGGTAGGTAACATCTACATCTTGAGCAGCCTGTTTCCTGGAGGAAGGGCTATCTTAGCTCCTCATCTGCGGCTAAGGGAGCTTGTAAGGGATTCCTGGGTCCTCGTGCGTCGGCAGTGACAATATACACACCAGCAACTACAGCCCACGGGGCTGTGTTTTCTTCTCAGCTCCCTGCTGTCAGCGGTTGTATCCTAGACAAGCATTTTGCTCCAAGAGCCTAAAAATAACAGGTTCTTCAGGGAGATTCAGGGACCAGAAGAGATCCATGAATCTTCCTCCTGCGACACATAATTTCAAGCAAAATAATAGTGTGTCCCGTCACTTACCCGGGAAAAAAGCGCTCTTCAAAGCTGTTTTTGTGCAGTGTCCACAATGCTGCTTGGTTTGGCAGTTCCCTTGGGGTGATGCACTCTTCTGTTAGAGCACAAAAAGGCTGTTCATCATCTGCCAGTTTTAGAGACGGGGATTGAGAGGATCTTCCGCTCAGGATTTAGTGCTGGAATTCCTCCCTATTTTGTTGCAAGGAGGTGAAATCCCGTGAATGCTCAAGGTTGCTCCCTGCAAATCAACCTGGCCTGGAGTAAGTTCCTGCTCTATCACCACCAAAATCCATGGCGATAACAAATTGAGAAGAGGGGAACAGCTGAGAAATTTTGTGTGACTACATGGAGTCTCCAGTCCTTGGGAATTCAGGGGGCCCAAATCACAAGAGTGGGGCCCAAGAGGCCAATATTTTTTTTTTTTGTAAATACATGTTTTTTGGGGTGGGAAAGGTTTGCACCGCTTATGTTAAAATGTTGTTCCAAGCTGGTTTTTTTATTTAGTGCATTTAGTGCAAAATGTTATAAATAGTGGATTAAAAATGCTCAACATGAAAATGTTTCAGAATGGAAAAAGCATTCTGTTTTCTCCATATAATTTTAATAAGTATTTATTTTCTCATGTAAAAAATATGTACCTTTTGCCCAAGTTGACTTTTCTTAAAGAAAGTTTTGATTTTAATTAAGTGACATGACCTATCTGAAAAATTTCAAACAGCGTCATTTTACTAGACATTTTCTTGCTTCCTGCTAGTGAATTGTTCATAGAACTTGAGAACCTCCCTGGGTTATTTCTGATATGTGTATCATACTGGAAAATCCTTTACATCTTTTTTAACTTTTGAAATAAGACTGGCTTGAATTTGTTTCCTCTCCTGGAGAAGTTTTACTAAGAGAAGTGGAAAGTAGAAAAATAAGCAGTAGAAAAATAAGAGTACACGGTTTTCGGCCACAAAAATAAGAGTGGAGACAAAACCATCCAGACAGAAGAGTGTTGCTGTATATGAAGAAAGAAGCCTATTTCTTCAGGCGTGTTTGGAGATAAACTGAGCCCTGTTGTTAATATCCTCTGCATGTTTCCAGTTCTTTCACTCTGAAATCCAGTAGAGAGAGAGGTGAAAGAGAGTGAGAGGGATTTAACCCAGAACAAACAACTGCCGTGAAAAAAAGATTTTTTTTTTTATATCCAAGTATTTTGCAGCTAACAATTAAAACAATTACAAATGCTGGAAGCTTCATTGCTTTCATCCTTGTGAGCACTTTCGTTAACAGTATTTTAGCCACCAGGTGTGGTTGGGCCTTTTTTCCAGTACAATTTATGTTTTATCCTCTTCTCTGCAGCTCTTTGCTGCAGGGAACAATTCAGGTCAGCGGTTTACTCTTAGATAAAAATATTTTCTCAGAAACGCTGGAGTGGAGCAGTGTCCTGAGGTCTTTAGCCAATGTTCATTTTAAGCTTTTAGCTCAGAATGTATTTTCACTTGTTAGTGGTGAGCTAGCGTCTGCTCAGACTAGCTCAAAGGCCCAAACTTGTCCACAACCTGATCTGTTCGAGACGCCCTTCCAAAGAAAACACAGATTTGACACGCTGAACCGGTGCTGCCAAAATGGAGGGGGGAAAATTTGTCTAAACAATTGGATTTTTATGAAGCCATAAGAGCGCTCGCTCGGTGCGTGCGATGTTGCTCTGCCAAACAAACTCCGGCCCTTGGAGAAGGGCGCTGTGCAGGGGCAGGAGAGCAGGCTTGTCAGCACCGTAGGTGCATCCTACTTTTATCCTCCTACTGGTACCACTTAGTACTGCGATTTCTAGGATGGGGAGCAGATATTTCACCTCTTCTCCCTGTTTCTGCCGTGGCTGATGTGAAGAGATGAATCAGGAAATTTTCACAGTTTGTTACCCTTCTCTGTCCTTTCTGCTTAACAACGCTGTTTATTTTTGCCTGGTTTTCACCGTGGTATGAGTATTCCATTAAAGCAAAGGGGCTGGCACTTTCTGAAAGCAGAATCCTGTCAGAGATGCCGGGAAGTAGCCGTGTTTGGGGCTCTGAAAGCAGCTTGCAGCTATGGTTTCTTTTAGGAGGTAGAAGATCATAGTGCACCCAAATAAACTCGCTGGAATCAATGGCATGGGCAAACCGTGTGACCCACAGCTGCTGTTGGTACCTGCAGTCTCTTCCAGACAACCTTTCCTCGCAGGAAAACTGAGGAAACCTGCAGGCTGTTAAGTGCTGTCCTGATTTTGTCCTGCTCGTGTGTGATTACTCTTCATGCACTGGATCGGCCGATTCCAGGATGGAAAAGATGCACCCATGTCCCACCTCACGAGCCCGCTGCTTTTTTGTCTCCACAGATCCCTGTTGGCACTGAGATTGAAGGGATGAACATCCTGGGCCTGGTGATGTTTTCGCTGGTTCTAGGAGTGGCACTGAAGAAGCTCGGCCGCGAAGGGGAAGATCTGATTCGCTTCTTCAACTCGTTCAACGAGGCAACCATGGTCTTGGTTTCTTGGATTATGTGGTGAGTGCTCGAGTGCAGACACATCTGTGGGGGAGCGGTCGTGCCCAGCTCAGGAATCTTGCCCTTTGCCTCCCCGTGCATTTTCCATGTCACATCCCTCCTCACAGCAAAGGCAAATGTCTTTCCGTTGTTTATTCCGGGTTAGTTCCTGGGCTGGCATGAGCGAGTGAAGAACGTGGTGCTGCCAAAGCCACCCTGCTGCAGGGCTGGGGACTCCATCCTCCTGCAGCAGCCGTGCGGCTACTGCGTGCTTTGGGGCAGTGTGGGGGCGTTTCATGTGGGTCTTTTAATCTCTGCTCCTGTTCAGAAATCTCTTCCGTTTGCCTGGGTGAAGCAGGAACCGTTTTTACTAGCACAGAGTTTAGCTGTTTATCATAGTACTTGCTTTTCCAGAGGAACTCCTCTCTTCTATTTCCTTACCCTGATACTAGGAATTTTAGGATACTAGGAAAACAGTCATAAGGCCAGTTACTTAACAAATTAACTATGCCTTAACTGTAACTATGTAATTCATTTCTCTGTCCCTTTTCCAACCTATGCGCTTGCCTTAACAAAAATAGTTTTTTTTTCTCATTTTGCCTTTCTCTCTCTTGCTGTTTCCCCTTCCCCACGAGGAGCATAAAAGTTTTAACAAACCCCCTCATTTCACACAGGCCCATCTGTGTTAGTTACTGGCATCAACGATTGAAAAATTAAAGTCTAAAAGCAGCTTAAGCCGTTTACTCCGGAGTGTAATTCCGGGGACACTGGATACCGATAAGTGGCGCCTCTTGTGTTCAGCTCATCCCAGCGCTGACGCCCGGAGCCCCTCGGCTGATGCCTAATCCTTGCGTTGAGGATTATGGGGACGGCAGAGGACTCCAGGGTCCGTAGTTCTTCTCCAGGGCTGTCCCGGGTGCTCTAGGGTGGCTGGCGCTGACCCTGGGGCTCGTGCTGGGCACCTGCCCCTGGAACCGAGCAGCTCCGCGCGGTCCCCGCGAGGGGAACCCAGGGAAATGCTGCCGTCTTGAGGCACCGCATTCCTAGACAGGAGAGGTAGGAATGTGGCTGCTGGCTTGAGGGAGACTCTGGAAACTCAGTCACTTCATCTTCCGTGGACAAAGGGCCGAGTTAATTGCTTGCTTTGGCATGTGCATTAACAGCCCTTAGTGAAGCTGTCTGCCAGCGATGTGGTTCTAACTTTATCTTTCCTACTCGAAATGTGTTGGCATCCAGCAGGGCTGCCATTTTAGTGACGTGACTTCAGGCTTATTCTACCGCTCCCAAACTCTCCCATCGTTAATACCTCCCTCAGCTCTGCTGCCGCGATACTGCTGCTTCTTCTTCCCTGCCATCAGCCTCCCCTTCAGCAGTGACCTACTTAGCGCTGGGTCTTTGCCCACCTTCCTCCCCGACAGACCAAGCTCCACGCCAGGGTCGTGTCCTGGTGGCTTCTGCCAACACTTCAGCTCCCAGTTTGGATCCTTTCTGCCGTGTCCTAGGGGTCTCTTGGAGGGCATGGGACGGTGGGAGGTTTCCCAGTTGAGCAACTTGCCTTCCACCAAGTGAGAGCGTAGGAAGAGCCTTGCAAATTCACACAACGTGAGCGTGCAGTGAAGAAGGTGCTGCTGGTCCTTCCGGAGGAACAGCACATCCTCTGGAAGAACGTAACATGTAGCAAAGAAAGCAGCATGTTCTTCATGCCTTGTTTTTTGGACTTAATGACTGACCATAACTCTTTACACAGGTATGTTCCTATTGGCATTATGTTCCTTGTCGGGAGCAAGATTGTGGAAATGGAAGATATTATGCTTCTGGTGACCAGTCTGGGAAAATACATCTTCGCCTCTATTCTGGGCCACTTCATCCATGGAGGAATCATCCTGCCGCTTATTTATTTTGCATCCACACGCCAAAATCCTTATCGCTTTCTCTTAGGACTCATCACACCGCTTACCACTGCTTTTGCCACTTGCTCCAGGTGAGCTTCTTTTGGGAATATAGCCTGGTTGTCTTCCTGATTGCATCCTAATGCCACACTGCGATGAGTTTTAGGTCTGACATGAGATTTAGATTCTCAGTTGGAAAATTTTCATGCAGAAGGTGAAAGTGTTTGCCTTAAAAAAGATCCTGCTGGTTGTCCTTCCAGTTTTAAGTAACAAGTGAAGGTCAGGAATGAGGGACTTTTTGCCTGGAGAAGTTTATTTCTCCAAGTTCAAGGGGATCTGGAACAAGTTTAGACTGATTTTGCAGGAACAAAGCAGACATTACCTAGTGTAAAATGACATAGCATTATTGATTTCAAGGATCTGGCCTGATGGGCTCTTATTTCACATTATCAAGATTTTCCAAACTATCAGGCATGTCATTTACACTTTTCCAAAGGGGCAAGTTTCTTATCAGTGATCACAACTGTGTAAAAGCCTTTTAGATCCTCTGCAAAAAGTGTAGGTACCTGACTGTCCCAGGAGCTGAATTAAACACGTACTAGTAGAGGGATTCTGAGTGAATTCATATGATTTTATAATGCAAAAACTAAATCCAACAGTCAATTTGGATTTGTCTATCAAAACAACAAGAGGTTGTTGCTGCAGTAGATGTGTTTATGTTTGTATTTAGTGTAGTATGTTTATGTTTTGGTGATCCGTCGTTCCAAAGCCCTGTTATGCTGCATACGGAGCCAAGTCATGAGTTCTTGCCCCTGGGAGATTAGAGTCCTTATCAGCTATTTCTGGGCCTAAGCTGATTATTAAAAACCACTGCTGCAGAGGGGCAATACCAACAAGGGGGGACAGTGCCATCATGACAGCAAGGAACTGCAGAGTGGCGTCACCTTCGTGACAGCCTTGTCTGGGGTTTCCTGCTGCTGTGTGCCAGAAACACGGTGCCCCAGGACAGTGGCTTTCCACTCAGTGCATCCTGATGCTTTGTGATTGATTTTCCCTCTTCTCTGCTCCTAGCTCAGCCACTCTCCCATCGATGATCAAATGTATTGAGGAGAACAACGGAGTTGACAAGAGGATCAGCAGGTTTATCCTTCCTATCGGGGCTACGGTGAACATGGATGGAGCTGCTATTTTCCAGTGCATGGCAACCGTGTTTATTGCTCAGCTGAACAACGTTGACCTCAATGCTGGGCAGATCTTCACCATTCTGTAAGTCGCAACCACATCCTTCTGGCCCCCAGACACGTTAAAGCCTGTGGTCTTTCTGCTAATAGCTAGCAGTTTGCATTCCACATCTCTGACTTAAAGCCTGCAAGCTGCTATGAAACGTAATTACAGGGCGATTAAGGCACGGAGTCTTTCAAGCTTTATAAGATTTGCCAGAATCTTGTTTTAATAAAAGGTGGAACCTGGGAGGGGTAACCGATTTACGAACAGGCTTTAAGCTGTTTAAAACTTTTCCTCGCAAGGAATTGCTCTCCCTCCTTAAGGACCTCTCTTCTCTTGCCACTGAGCTGGGGAATTGGAGCCTGCTGCTCTGCCCAGAAATCTGCCCTGACTTCCCCTCTGTATGTCTTAGAAAATACTTCTGCTGGCTCCCCAGCTCCTTATGTATCAATTCCGTACTCGTGACACTGCCCCTGCTTAACTTCTGCGTCTCCTCCCTTTGTGTCTCTAATTCCCCATTATCACCCCCTCTTAATGGTCACACTTTGCCCCATCATCCCCTCCACCGTGCTGCCTTGGCCGGCAGGAACGATTTGCTTGGGAATCAGCTGCTCTGCGTGTCCCCCTCGCCGCAGAGCTGGTTGAGGATCCCCGTGGTAAGAGAACAGCGTGTTGTAACTGTAGGAGAGAGCCCCAGAGCTCATGCTAACGGGGCGCCCAACCTCCCTTGCAGCGTGACGGCCACTGCATCCAGCGTGGGCGCAGCGGGCATCCCGGCCGGGGGGGTCCTCACCATCGCCATCATCCTGGAGGCTATCGGGCTCCCGACCAACGACCTCTCCTTGATCCTAGCCGTGGACTGGATTGTGTGAGTACCCCCGGCTATATTACCTGCTGCTGGGCGACATACGGAGCGTTCAACCCAGTGCAGTGGAGCCAAAGTAGCAGATATGAAATAAGAACCTACAAGGTGTGGCTGCCTGCAGGAAGGGAAATTCGTGGCAGCTGATAGAGGACAATGGAGAGGGAGGCCCCTTTTTAAAGAAGTTTCCATGCTAAAATTCCTCCCTGGCTTTTCTACCCGACCCTGATGGAAACAGGTTTCCCCTGGCTCCAGTTGCCTTCATAAGAATAACTAAGTTTGTGCAGGAAGGTACCGATGTTGCTGAAAATTAGATGGATGATAGGGGAAAGGGAAGGGAAAGGAAAATGAGCCTGAAGAGTTAGGGAAAGCTTTCTGGGAGTCAGAGGTGTGAGGCCATCTCCAAAAGCTGTTGGTTGCTGTTGCCTGAACAGCAAAAGCCAGAGCACAGAAGCATCGGAGCGAGGTGCCCTCTATGGGGACACAGAGGGACGCGATTGTCACAGCCAGAACGGCTGCTGGGAGCCAGCAGCGAGGTGCACACACCTGCGCTCCCACGCTGGGAAAGGACTGAGCGGGCAGAGCTTTGCTCAGCTGCTTCTCTCATCAATAACATTTCCCTTCTTGAAACATGAGATATCAGCCCTTGCCCAGTGCTGTCTGGAAGAATTCGTCCCATCACTTGGCTTAGTTATGTCCTTGTTAAAGCCTAAGTTTAGCTTCTGTACCAGCACCTAAATGAAATCAGGAAAGGACTAGAAAATTAGATTGAAGTATTGGGGACCCAGCCGCAAGTGTAAATGAGACGTGCAGGTGATCTCTCACTGCGTAAATGAGCTCTGCTGGAGTGCGTTTGTCAGCAGTTCCTCTCAAACAAGCCTTTAAATACTAGAAAATCAAACTGGGAGGACTTCTCTGAGCACTCATGAACCTCAGCACAACTGAGTGTTTAGCCTCTTTCCGCTCTCAAATCTTAACACCTAATTTCAGTGATGCAGAAGGCCTAGTATTTAATGCCTACACTTCAAACGCAAGAGCAGCAAACATGAACTGATAGCGTAAGACAACATCTGCTTTCAAGAGAGCTGGTTGGAGGGGAGTGCTGGGCTGGAACCGCTGGCCAGCGAGGATCAGGAGATTCCCACTGTTAGCCATGCGCCTGTTCTTGACCATTGCCAGGTCTCTGGGCAGTTCCTGCTTTAGATTTTCCATAATCTCTCCGAATTGCTCTTTGGAAGCAACAGGCTTGCTGTATGAATGGGCTAATCACGCAGAAGATGTGGGAATTAGGATGTCTAAGGGCAATCCTGATTTCCAAGGCTGAGGAAGATCACTACTGAGGGATGACAGTAGTGGCTGTGAACCAGTTGTGCCCACCTTAAACCAGCTCTTGTCCATATTTGTGATGATATTGGTATGGAAAATCATAATGATAACAGCACGTCCCTTCTCTAACTCTACTGATGCGACTGAACAAACAGTGGGGATGAATTTTGTCTCTCATACTGTGTGTTAATTCTTATAAATTAAAGGGCCGTTGTTCTGTTTTGTTTTAATCGTACCCAGGGACCGAACCACCACCGTTGTGAATGTGGAAGGAGATGCCCTGGGAGCAGGTATCCTTCATTACCTGAATGAGAAAGACAAGAAAGAAAAAGAGACGGAATTAAAGGAAGTCAACGTGGAAGCCATTCCCAACAGCAAGTCGGAAGGGGAAACGTCCCCGTTGGTAACTCACAAAAATCCAGTCCCCAGCGCAAGCAGCACAGCAGAGCCCGAATCCAAGGAATCTGTGTTGTGAGCCGGAGGCGCTCCGTCGGCACGCATCCCGGAGGGGACACCTTAACACACCTCGGCGTTTGCGGTGCCACCGAGGGCTGCGTAGCCCTTGGGAGCCTCCTGTTCCAGTCTGTTCCGAAACACTGGCCTGGGGAGGGGAGGGGAGGGGAGGGCAGAGGGTGGTGAGAAAACACTTGCTTTATAATAATATTTTGGCAGTTCCTATGTATACATGTATATATGTGCCGCACGTACGCACACATATACACGTATGTGAACGCGATGCCATTGAGACTTCGGGTTTAACAAGAGTTGAGCCTGTTCCTAAGGGCCCATATGGGTAGGAGATGGGAAAGTAGTCTAACCCAGTAAGTGCTGATCGTAGGAGAAAATTAGTAGGCTTATTGTGCTGTTTGGAGAGAAGTACGGTCTAGAGACTCCAAAGTGGGAGAAAATGTTGTTTAGAGTTAGTTTCTTGCCTGCAAGTACTTGCTGGCAGCTACAGAAACAATAAGAAGCAACATTTTCCCCCTACTTCCTTTCCTCTCCTGTTCTTCTGTACCACAAAAACAGCAAATGTGTGCTGATAAATAGCTTTTTTAATTTTTTTTTGTTTGTTTCACGTTTGGATTAGTAGTTTATGGGGATCTGATCCTTGTTTCGTTCCCCTAATTCATTGCAGCTCATGGTGGTTTTCCTGCCTTTTGGTGGGTAACTCCCAAATTTTAGGTCAAGACAAAGAAGATCCCAGTGACAATCAAAGACCATTTTTTTCCTCCACTCTAATCAAGCAATTTAGCAGAAGAAAAAAAATTATCAGAGGAAACACAAATTATTGTTAAAACTGTCCCTCTTGGGCCAACCTGACAGAGCCGTCTTGGACCAAGGGTGACAGAGCCCTGGAACAGGCTGCCCAGAGAGGTTGTGGAGTCTCCTTCTCTGGAGATCTTCAAGACCCGCTTGGATGCAGCCCTGTGCCACGTGCTCTAGGTGACCCTGCGTGTTCAGGGGGGGTTGGACTAGATGACCTCTAGAGGTCCCTTCCAACCTGAGGCATTCTGTGATTCTGTGAACCTGGAGCCTGTTCCAGCTCAGATCTGTCTGAAGGAGATTTGCTTGTGACAACATCAAGAAACCAAGTCAGTTCCCTTCCTGAAAACAAACGTGCTCCTGTGCTAGCACACCTTGTCCGGTTCATGTTTATTTAATGTGAGTTAAATAACTCAGTCCAAACAAACTAAGTCATATCCCTTCCCCAGAACACTTGAGCTGGGGAGGAAAAAATCTGAAGGCACAACCTGTGGGGACCGATAACAGGAGAAGAAAGCTGGGTTTCCAATCCCACGTAGTTGTCCCTGGGTTTGGGGACAGTGTATCCCTGTTCCCGTTAGGAGCTTGCTCCTGCTTTAGGTATTGTCCTCTATCACGTTTAGTAATTCTGGGTGGTGCTGGGCCAGGGTGGTGCTTAGTGGCAGGTGGCTTTGCTTGAGGCTGGCACAAATGCTTCTGGCTTCTGACTCCACCTTCTCTCCGTGACCACATACGTCCTGAATTTGCCCCCCGAAGCTGATCCAGCAAGCTCACTGCGAAGCTCCTGCCCTTTCCTCTGGCTTTTTGGACGGCAAGTAGTTGCAAAGTGAATGCTGTGCATGTGCAAGGGTTTGCCCGGACTTGTAACACTTTTTTTCTTGGCTAGTCTCAGCAAGATGAGTGCGTGCGGTCAGGCTCCCCACTGTGAACTGAGCGATACGTATTTACACTTAGCTTTGCTAAAAAGCAATGACAAATCTCCCCCTTTCCTTCTCTCTTACTTCAGAGGAAACTTTCCTGCAAAGACATCCAGTTGATGCTTATGTTCATGGCACCAGGGAGAGGCAGCTCCAGTTGCAGCAGCAGCTTCATTTGCAAAGCGTCTTCCCTGCCAATGGAATGATGTTTTTCTCCTGGTAAAGGAAGAATTTTGCAAAAAGATGCTCTGAAGGAGAGGTAGCCGCCTCTGAGAGAAAACACAGTGCGTGCGTCGTAACCGGCTGTTTAATTGTGTGCAGCCGGGCTATGCAAACAAGGTGGGAAAGGATTAGTCAGTCCCCTGCAAAACTGCAGGTGGAGTTTCTTTTTAACCAGTTTATTTATGCCCATATCCACAAAATGTGGACATTCCTTGGCTCATCTGAAAACTCTGGTGCAAAGAGTTCTCGAGGGACACGCGTTGGTATTTATTTTGGCATATTCTAGCAGATCACGACCCGCTGCAACTCCACATTTCCTCCCATTGGAATCTGGCCCCCTCCTCTCAGCTCAGGAAACCAGAAGCGCACTTTGTAGCTGGTCATAAATGTCAACAAAAACGAGATGTTTTGGAGAAGAAAACCTTTGATGCCTCAAGAAATGGGCCTCAACAGAACCTTTTTGTTTCTTCAAGCAGACATAAATATTCCATGGATGCCTCAAGGGAGCCGAAAGTCGCTGCTGTTCCCCAGGGCTGTTTTGTAGCTGTGTTTTGGCTCCCGGCAGGCGCTCAGCCCTTCGCTCCCGGTGCTCTTCCTCGCCGTGACGCCAGCGCAAGAGAGCGGTGCCAGTTCCCACGAGGAATCACAGCGGTGTTTAGAGCAGAACATTTCCTGGTTTTGACTTTTTTGCCCCCAAGTTGGTATTATTTCCAGGTAAAAGCACTTGCCGCCCACATTGGCGTTGCCCCGTTGTTTTGTCTTCCCTGTGGTGCTCCAGCTTGTGCCACGTCGCTGTAGGCATGAAGCTTCCTCACGGCACATTCCAGGGAATGGTACAGAAAAAACACTAACCTCGGAGCTTTTTTTAGTATTACTTTCAATAGCAATGCAAAAGCTACCACGGGTTGCCCTGTGTTTCATTGCTGTGGATGTCAGGGTGATTTTAAGACTTAGTCCCACGTTGAGTTTGTTCAAGTGGGCAGATTCAGAGAGGACAAAGTGTTACCGTAGCATGAATTCAGCCAAGGAAATCTAACACTCCTTCTCCTGGAAACTGGTGCCATAGGGCTTTTATGGACCATGAGTATTCAGGACCAGTCTTAATTTACAAGAAGTCTGTACTTTTACAATACCTCTGTCTGAGGCTTATAATGGTGCCAGTTTTGGTGTTTGCACGTAGCAAGAGGTACTGAGAAGTTTTCGTGGAAGCAGGGTGATTATTACCAGTCAGAATTTCTTTGTTTTTTTTGTATCCTCTGTGTCACAAGGTACATTTCTTGTGTTTCTGTGGTGTTACTGTCCTTAAGATGACCATGCCACATCATTGCCATGGGCTCTCCGTCTGGCTTCTGCTTGGTTTTTAAAGTACCGATGTAAAACATCAATATGACACTCTCGCGACTGTAAAACGGTTGGGTCATTCTAACAGCTGCAGCAGTGCAGATCCTCGTGGCAGCCCAGCGGATCCGGTAGGAAGTTTGCGATCCACTGTGAGCGGTCGAGCACTCCGTGGTTCCTAGTGCAGCGTTTCCTTGTCTGGATGTGTGTTTGCGTTCTCCCAACGTCGCTGTCAAATGGGAACCTCTTCTGCCAGTTGCCTTTTCTTTTGGAAGGAAATAAATTCCATCTAGGAAACAACATTTTTCTCTTGGATTTTAGTCCTTGCTTGGGAAGGGTGAAATCCTCTTCCTCCCTTGCGGGGCTCTCCCTGAGGGATCCACATCCCGTGGGGACACTGGGCTGCCCTTGCTCCTCCTGCCACAACTTCCTTTCATTTCCACGTGGGTTTCCTAGGGGATTGTATCTTGGGTCCGGTTCGCACTGTGTGAATCACTCGGGTCAATTCACACTATTTGTTTTTAAGGGATGTTTTTTCATATATGATCTCCGATGTGAGATAATGTAGGGAAGCTCCAGTCACATCCTTTCATGGGCAGGATGGGTCCTGGTGGCATCTCCATCCTCTGTGCAGGCTCGTGCTGCTGTGAAACGTGTCGCAGGGGGCCATCGTGGAGGTGTCTTCATGGCACAGGTGAAAGGGGACTGAAAAAGAGCAGTGGATCCAAGTGCCGTTTTCCAGGAGCGGGGAATGCAGATCCGGAGCAATTCTGAGGTCGCAGAAACCTCTCCTTAGGAAAGCAGGCTGCAAACAGCTCGTGCCCTGTCTTGCACTGTGCTTGCTTTGGCAGGGATAGTGGGGTACTGAAGAGGAGGTAGGATACATCCTCGCCACGCTCCATCCCATTTTTATTCCTGCTTCTTTTTCCAGGGAAGTTTCTTGCACTATCCTAGACCTCCTTTCAGTTCCTCTTCTCCAGGACTGCTGTTCCCTGTGCTTCCCCCAGCGCTGCCCCGTTTCACCCCGCGTGCTGACGTGCCCGGGGCTGGCTCTGCGTGACGGCGACTCGGCACAAGTGGGAGGTGGATGCGGAGGAGCCAGCCGCCCCCGTGAGGGCAGCTATCCCTGCCGGTCCGCATGCTGCCCTGCCCCGGTCCCGAGTTGCTCCGAGGGTGCCCGGCCCCAAGAAAGGGCCTTTCCCTGCGCCGCGGCGAGCGGCGAAGGCTGCTGCTGGAGGGAGAGGTTCCTCCTCCATGTCCCTGAATCACGGGCCCTGGTGGCTTTGCGGACTGCGTCCTCTAGGGCTTGTCTAAGGTGCAAAAGCTCAGGTTTTGGGGCAAAAATCGGGAGTGTTGGTTACCCTGCTGCTTTGGGGCTCTGCAGGAATGGGGCTGAATCCTCACCCCTGATTCCCAGCTGGCACAGCGCATTCCTGTGGGAAAACAGCCTCCTGCTGGAATCCATCCTCCTTTCCCTGAGCCTCCCACGAGCGATGGGCTCAGGTGGGAAGTCGGGAGACGAAAGGACAAACTGTTACCAACAGGGAAATGTGACATTTCCACAGATCCGTCACCTGCCGGCAGTGACTGGGCACGTCACACAAATCCTCTGCCGGCAAGCGGAGGTTACAGGTACCTCCCGCCTTGCAGGCTGCGATGGGGAAGACAGTGAATCAACCGTGTTGGGGAAACACTAAGACACGGGGCAGCAAATCCTAAATAATGAACCGCCTGCCATGACCCTGGGGGAAAAACTGCTCGGGAGCAGGAACTGACCCACATTCCTCCATGCAGCAGAGCTGGGGTAAAAGCTCCTCTGCAGACACTGTTACTCTCCAAGGGCGAGAAGGAAAAGGACCTGGTTATTGGAGCAAAGGTGCTGGTGAAGGCCATGCCCGCCGGCCGCTTCGCTTCCAAATGATTTCATCCTTTCCCAACCTGGGGCAGCCCCTCGAGACACCTGGGTGCCCCTGCAGGCACCGCTGCAGATGGGAAGGCGCAGGGGGAAATGGGGATGATTCCCGGGGTGACACGGAGTCACCAGAGAGGCCAGGATGGACCTTAGGGATCCTGCAGCCAAGGCCACCACTAGCTAATATCACCTGTCCCAAAAATCAGTGTCTGGGGCAATATAAACACATTTGAGTGTTGGTACTACTATTAATGGTGCTTTGGGACAGGGAGCATTTTACTGCTTAGGAATGAGACAGCCTCATCCCTCCGTTTTCGGAGGGCAGGGAAGAGGAGAAGTGTAGGACAGTTTCCTCCCTTCTGGAATGGAGTTTAACAGACAAGCAAAAAAAACCCCAAATTCTGTTTTTTTTTTTCCGAAGGTCCCAGTCTGCCTCAATGTCAGCGGCTCCGCAGCGTCAGTGAGGAAACGGGTTTGCGTTGGCCCCGCGGCACCGCTACGCCAGCGGCGCGGCTTGTACGCTCACGGCGAGCAGGAAGCGCGGGGTTAGCTCATCCTCGGGGCGTTTGGGCCTGTTTCTCCCGATAACCACGCTGAGCGAGGTGGCTCGCTGCCCTGCAAGCAGGCGTTTAGCGGCAGAGGTTGAGCTGTGTGTGGCGCCTGGGTACAGTTTAAGTTACGGCTGGTGCTCGTTACGCAAAGAAACTACCAAGGGCAATCTCTGAAGGCTTTTTCATAGAATCATAGAATGCCTAAGGTTGCAAGGGAATTGTTTGCTGAAACCCTTTGGAATACATTCACATGGAAAGGCTTGTCTCAGCCATAAAATTACCCCCAATATTAACAAAGAAGTATTGTAGCTTTTTAGCAATTGGAAAGTTTGGCACAAAATGGTTGGGCTGAGGCCTTCACTGCTATGCGCAACTGCAAGACCTTTCAGAGGCCGATGGGTTTGTGATGGAGATTAATACCTCACGGACAGCATGGGGCTGATCCGGTCCTTTTTAGGAAGCTGATGTTCCTGAAACTTCCCAGCAATGCAGCAGGAAAGAACCTTTAAGGCTGTGCTCCTGTTTAGGCTGCTTGCACCGCTACCCTGGTTACCCCTGTGTGGGATCGTGCACAAAGTGCTGGATGGAGCCCACGGGGAGCAGCAAAAATAGCTGTGTGCCCCTCTGTGCCGGGGAGATGCTCCTCTCGGCACTGCATTTTGCATTTTGTGTTTTGCATTTTGCATTTTGTGTTTTGCATTTTGCATTTTGCATCCTGCGTTGCCATCAGAGTGTGACTCACGCCCACCTCGTGCGGACCAAGATTTTGCTTAACCCTCTAGCTGAGGGCCAGCAGGACCGTCGCCGTGGCCTGAGGAGCCTCCTCCTGCAGTAGCGCTGTGACATCTGCCTTACTCCCGTTACAGGTGCCTTGTCCTGGTTGCCTTCGGAGCAGATTTGGCTTTGGAGTCTAACTCTGCACCAGCGGTGAAAGGCTCAGTTACCCCTGGGGCAGGAGGGGGATGTCCTGGTCGAGACTAGAGCCTCATCCATGGGATGGGGGAGTGGGTTTCTGATCTTTGTCCTATGAACTGTCAGCTCCTCTGCCTCCGACGTGTGGCCGGGTGCTTTTCTGTCCATATAAACCCAGATTGCCAGAATTAGGAGGGAGGATTCTTGTATTTTTATACGCTAAGCAATCTGATTGATTAATGAAATGGCTCCCAGGTGAGCGTTGACGTCCCCTCCCAGACAACTCAGTGTAGGTACCAGCTTGTGGATGAACCCGAACGCGCGCGGGGGAACCTGCGAGAGCAGCGAGTGCTGCCCAGCCCCTCGCGAGCCCTGGCAGCCGCTCCGGGTGGAACGCCCCAGGGTCCAGCCCTCGTTATCTACCCGGAGCAGGTGTGTGTGTGCGCGCGAGCAGGGACCACCGCGGTGTGCGTCCCGGCGTGGACGGCGCCCATGTGTGCCCAGAGCGGGGCACCCCTCGGCAACACAGGGCTCCGGTTGGGACTGTTTCACAAGGAGAGCAGCAAATCCAATTTTCCTCCTTTCTTTGTCCACTTCTGGAAATGCGTATCTGTGTCTCTTTCTGTAGCTTCTTAATCTGAAATAAAAAAAATCACCCCAAACAGAGTTCACGTTTTGCTCTTGTTTGGAGAAAACCTGCCCTTTTAGCTATGCCCGGGCGGCTGGGCAAGCTCTGCTGGGCCGAGGGTTGAGGCCCTGTGCTGATACCGTCACCCAAGCTGATACCGTCACCCAAGCAAATACCCGTGACGCCGTTGGGAATGTCCCTCACCGGGCGCCACGTGGGATACGGGTGCCCAGAACGGGGCCCTTGGCTGGCGGCACCCGTCAGCTGCCCAGCGCCCCAGTGCTCCTGCAACGCAGCACCGCTCCAAGCCTCGCACCCGGGAGCCAGGCTCTATCCACAGCAGGTGGCTGTTTGTGCGCTTGACACACGTAATACGTGTCTGCAGGGCAGTTTTTATCCTGAAATGCACGACGCAATGTCACAAATCCCAGAAAAACAATCTACCACCATCTATGTGTATTTTGGTCATTTGAAGCACTAGCTTGGAGGTAGGAAGATAGTCTGGGGCGAATACGGAAAACTGGGAGGTGGACACCGGCCTTTGGGACTACGTGCGGGTCGGTGGAGGGCTGGGAACATCGTGTGGCAGAAGGCAGAAATGCAGCTCGTGGCGGCGGCGTCTCGGGGCTGAGCCCTGCCCGGCCGCAGGCACCGGGGTCCCCTGCGCGTCCCACGGCCGCTGCAGCAGCCGCCCCCTCTGTTGGTCCGTATTCCCCATTTGTCCTGCTTTCCGTGTTTCATCTGTCAGCTGCCTTGGGGGCCCTGAAGTCAGACTGTCTACTGCTTCTCCAGAATGAGGACAAAAAATGAAAGATTGTTCTTTTTTGAAGGGTAAGACTTGGTAATAATGTATTTACAGCTGCAAGAGTATAAAAATATGAGCGAGGGAAGGATGTGGAGGCTTTTGGTGAGTCTTCTTGTGACTGATAATAATAAAAGGTGCTGAAGAAACGCGGCTGAAGTGAACCTGCGTCTCCGGGAGAGTGTCTGGGAACAGGCTGCGAAGGGCCGGCGGGTGGGAATAACTAACCGCACAAATTACGCTGGATTCGGGAGCAGGGAGCTGTGGCAAACGAGAAGGCGCCAAATATCCCGCGTTGCGGAAAAGGCAGATAATGCGCCAGGATGCGTAACCCCTTGGTTTGCCCAAACGGGACATCTCTGTGGAAGGATTCCTGGCGCTAATGTCACGGTCAATGACAAATCTCATCATCGTGTGTGGAGGTTTGCCAGACAAACCCGCCCAAGGAACAGGGAACCCGGTGCTGCTGGCGCGCAAGACGCCCGTTTGTAGATCCATGCAAACCAACAAACCAGCGCTCCGGGGCGCAGCGAACGCCTACAGCCCATCCGGCTCCAAACAAACCCTCCTGGTGCCACAAAACCCCTCGTGTTCCCACCAAGAGAGCGGAGATTTTTGAAGAAAAGAGTCCGGCCACATGATGTTGCAGGTTTTCCAGGCTGATGGCGACCAAGCATTGCTGCATGTTGTAGATAGGGGGGTTGTTGTTAAGGTGCTGCCATACAGAGATTGGATTTCATTTATTTATTTATGGATTTATTCTTTTCTTCAGGAAAACACAGTCTAGAAGAACCCCGAGATACCAAACCAGCAGTCAAACTTCCATCTTTGCCAGTCCCGCATGATCTTGGGTAGACAGTTGGATGGATCTGACAGCACAATGCGGGTCCATTGAACTAGTTTCTGTTCAGCGAAGCTCCCAACCGGGAGAGCCAGGCATCGGCCAGGGAAAACCGGTATAGTTTCCCTGGAATTATCAGATAATCTCTCCTTTAGATCACCAGCACATTCCACCTTCTTGTATGGACATTTCCTAGGAGCAGGAGGCGGGGGCGCGGGGGAGGATGCTGCGGGCCTCGCGTTTGGGCCCGGGAAGTCGGGAATCTGGAGAGCGGGCCCGGGAAACTCGGGCCGCTCCCATTGGTTGAGCGGCCGCAGCGCTGCCGTATGAGCGTAGCAACCGCGCTCCCATTGGCCGCGAGGGCGAGGGGGCGCGGCCTCGCCTTCGTGGGCCGGGGGCGGCGGGGGCCGCGGCTCGGCTCGACTCGGAGCAACTCGGCTCCACTCGGAATAACTCGGCCCGACTCGGAGCAGCTCGGCCCGACTGGGCCCGGCAGGTAGGACGGGGCCCGGGGGCGGCCTCTCCCCCGCCCAAACCGTGGATCCGCGGTGGGGGGGGGGGGGGGGGGAACGCAAATTTTGCCGAATTCGGCCCATTTTGCAAAAACCCAGCCCGGCCCGGGGGCTGCGGCAGTGCCGGGCGCGTCTCCAGCAGGGCCAGAGCCCCCGCGGCGGCTCCGGCCGCCGTTTCCCGTCTGTTTATTCACCCGCTTTTGGCCGAGGCCTCTGTCTTTTACTCGTGCAACTTCTAGCTTCAAAAGGGTTTTTTTTTTTTTTTTTTTTTTTCAGTAGGAAAGTATGCAAGGAAGGAATCCCGCCCTAAAAAAAAAAAAAAAAGGAAAAAATCCCAATAACCCAGAGTTGGTAGGGCTGAAAGCATTTTGCTCTTATTTTTTAACAAAAAGCAAAGCCAACCCCAGTGCAAAGCGACCGAGGCTTTGCCTTGCACAGCAGGCGAGTGAGTATATCCCTGCTGGGCCTTTAATCACCCCTAAGTTGGGCTTAACCTTTTGGCTTTCGACTTGCTCTCGCGCCCCTTCGGGCGCTTCGGGCAGAGCCAGACGTCGGTTCCGACGGGCGAGCGGCGAGGGGTTCCCGTAGCAGAGTACCCGGCGGGACGGTCCCGCGGGCACGAGACACCCCAGGGAACGCGGGAGCCGCTGCTGCCCTCGGCAGGAGCCGCGGGAGGCAGCGACGTGGCCGGCGTGTGACAAAATGGCTCCGTTCCCGGTGGTTTTGTGGGATGGGCCCCCGGAGGAGCGGGGCTGCGGCAGGGGATCCGCGTGCAAAAATGAAAAGCGGGCAGGGAATTCGCGTGATAAAATGCAACGTCTGTGTCTCCTCCCCAGCCGCCGTCCCGCGCCTCCGGAGCCGGTGAAGATGGGCTGCTCGGAGCCGGCACCCGGCGCTGCCGACCCACAGAGCCCCGCGGAGGAGAGCGGCGTTGCCGAGCTGAGCCGGGGCAGCCCGCGCTGCGCGTGCCCGCGCTGCCCGCCGTTCCCGGCCTCGCGCCCCGGCTCCTCAGACGGCACTGGCGCCGGCACCGGTGCGTGCGGGCAGGCGGGCACAGGGCGATGC
>VWPW01028245.1:1036774-1051974 GCA_013389825.1 Crypturellus undulatus | reverse complement strand
GCTGGGCGCCGCCGCCGCGGCCGATTTCTGGACCTGCGCCATCCCCACGGCGCTGCCGCCGCGGCGCGACCGCCGCTGCCCGCGCTGGGACCCGCACCGCGAGTACGAGGAGCTGCTGGACTTCGCGTACCCGCTGAGGCCGCCGCGCGGCACCGCGCCGCGGCCGCCCCTGCACGACTCGGGCATAGACGTGGGCAGCCTGCCCGCGTCCCCCGCGCGCACCTGGGGCAGCACGGAGGAGCCCGACGAGTCGTTCGTGGCGTCGACCCCTGTGTCCAGGAGATGGGGCCGTGGGGCGGTTGCGTCCCGCTGTGAAACCCCGACTGCTGCAGAGGCCTCTTGGGCGGAAAGTGCCTCCGCGGCCGCCGCTCCGGGCGCTCCGATGGAGCCGAGCTGGGTGCGTCGCCCCGCAGCGCCCGGGAGTGGCGCCGCGGACACCCCCCGTCCGCGCAGGACGGGAAGCAGCGCCCGGCACCTCCTGCCCCCTGCGCAGCTGCTGCCGCGGAGCCGCGAGTGCGACGGCGACGACGACGAGTTCCTGTCGCTGCCGCCGCAGCTCGGGGAGCTGCAGAGCCTGGCGCGGTACCTGTCCAGCCTCGACGTGAGCATGCGGCCCCCGGCGCGTCCCGAGCGGCCCTGGAGCGTCCTGAGTAATGGGGATGGCAACGGGCCCTGGAGCGTCCTGAGTAACGAGGACAGCGGGGGGCCCTGGAGCCCGCCGAGCGGCGGCCACAGTGAGGCACTGCCTCGTGAGGGCCTCGCGCAGCACGTGAAGGTGGGTTGGGCCGGAGCCCCGCGCGCTGCGGAGCCGCGGGCGCAGTTGGAGCAGTGATGCTCTCCCTGTGCTCCCCTCGCAGGCGTTCTGCTGCCAGCTGCAGGAGCTGATCCGCTGGCTGCGCGGCGTGGCCGACGCGGCGGACAGGTGGCTGCCGCCCATGCGCGGCGCCTGGAGCAGCGTGGAGTCCGTGCGGCGCTACGTGGTGGGTGCTGCGGCCGCCCTGGGGCTCCCCGGCTGGGCCGCGGGTCCGTGCGAGCTGCCGGGGCCGCGTCCTGGCGCGGTGCTCCAGGCTCCGCTCTCCTGCAGGCGTTCCGGCAGGACGTGGCCGAGCACCGCGCGCTGGCGTGCAGCGTCCTGCGCCGGGGCGACGCGCTGCTCGAGTGCCTGGCAGCCAGCTCGCCCGGTGAGCGGTGCCGAGCCCCGCGGGACAGGCGCGTGGGGCGGTACTGCGGGGCCCTCCGGCGCTGGATGGGTCCGCGTTACGGTTCCACGTTACGGGTGAATTTCCTCCCGCCCGCCCAAAGGAAATGTCCTTCCGCCTCCAGCTGCCTTTGAGCACCCCCTGCGCGTCCCTTTTCCCAGGTTTCCAGCCCCAGCCTGGCCGAATCCCCTAGGTCGCCTCTATTCCGTGTCCCCTCAGTCCATTGTGTTGCCGTTGGGAAGGGGCTGGGAGGAGCCAATGACTTTTCTAGAAGCTGATTTGCTTCGAGAAATCCGTGCTGGGCAAGGGGAGCTCCTCCACATGGCCCCTGCAGGCTGCAGTGTCACCCTCAACCCCTGCTGTTTGTTTTGTTTCTTTTCCCAGCCTTAAAAGACACCCTGGAGCTGGTGGCGAGGCAGTCGGCGGAGCTGGAGCGCCGCATGGAGCAGCTGCACGCGGCGGTGCTGGCGCCAGCGCGTGGGGAGGCCGCGGCGGTGAGCGGGGCGCAGGGCCGCGGCGGGACGAGGGGACGGGGCGAGGGGCGCGAGCGGGGCCGCTCACAGCTTCTCCCCTGCCAGGCCCGGCCGGTGCCGGTGTTTCCCAGCCACGTGCTGGATGCCTGAAGTGCGGCCTGCAATGAGCCAAACGCAACCGTGACCTCACGGAGGTGCCAAACGCACAGGAACGCGGCGGGGGAATCGCCCCTGTGCTCCCCGCGCCAGTCCCTGGTGGTGTTTCCCCGTGGCCGGAGCAGGACCAGCCCGGAGCGGCCTGTGGCAACGGGCCCGTCTGCCGGGCGCTGCTGCCCGTGGCGGCGCCTCCGCGTGAGCGGCCCATTCGCGGCCACGGAGCGCTGGGATCCAGTGGGGTTGGAGCGCGGTTTGCGCCGTCCCAGTAAAGCTGTGTGACTGAACGGCGCTGCTCTGCTCTTGTTTGTGCTCCGCACTAGGGGCTGGCAGCCAGGAGTATCAGCCACCGCTCCCGGGGAGCCAGCCGAGCGCTTGTTTACGGCTCCCCGCTGCGGCGCAGGCCGGGTATTTTTAACTTGGTCGTGTATAAAGCAGGGCCGATACTTCATGTGACGCCTGGTAAAAGGGCGCCTACAGGCGCGTGTCCCCAGCAGGGTCGGGGCAGTGCAGGCGTTGCCGCAACCCTGTGCACGCAGCGAGGGCTCCGCTCGCCGCCTTGCCGGGGCCGAGCGTGGCGCATCCTGAGGGGCTGCACAGGGTGAGCGCCCGGAAAGGAACAGCCCTCAGCGAGGCGGCACCTCCTTCTGCTCAGCCTTTATTAAACCCGGTTGTTATCGCCAGGGAAACGTCATTTCCTGCCATTCTTGGGGACAGAATGGGTAGCTGTGACGTGCTCCAAGGGGGTGAAAGTGCAGCTGGACTGTGGCAGCTCATGGAACAGCTCGGTGCATTTCCCATCCTGCCCCAAACGGTTTCCCTGCTGCCCTCAGCCTACGCGACTTGCATTTACCGCCCAGGGATGCTTCAGAGTCAGTCCAGACCTCTCTGGAGCTCCCACTTGGAGCCCCCGACCCCCGCAGCCCCTCCGAGCCCCAGCTCCTCCGTGCAGCTGCGCTTCCAGGCCCTGCTCCCAATCCCTCCTTTCTAGCCCACCCTTCCCTCCATTCCCGCAGCCCCTCCCCACCAAAGGCACCAGCCCACGACCCCAGCAGCAACTCGGTTAAAAACAACAACACTGAACACTGGGTGTAGCCCGAGCTGGTTTTGCAATGCTTTTATTACTGTATATATTAACATTATTTTGGATAGAATGCAGCAGGCATCTTGACATTTAAGTTCATTTGTGCAGTTCTCCGGAGGGAAGTGTGTGACCCTCCACCACCTCATTGCGTTTGCGTCCCGAGCGCGGCAGCACTCGATGAACGGTACCGACAAGCACAGCTCTACTGGAAAGCACATCACTTTATTGTGAAGGTCTCTAGTGGAAGAGTTCAACTTAACCAGGACAATACTTCTGTTTCATGTATTACAATTGCCTGTTGATTGATGCAACTATGTTCAAGAAAGCTGTTAGCCAAAGTCCCCCCCAACCGAAAAAAAACAAAACAAAACAAACAAAAAAAAAAAGAGGATATTTGCACCAGTTTTAGTTTATACCTCACAACATACCTAGGCTATAGTTTGACTATCACAGGGTATATTTACTACTCGGGGAATGTTACATGGTCTCTCAAACATGAGGCTATTTACAGAATAGGCTGAACAGTTGAGTTTAGATAAAGCTGAACAATTTTACACGTAGAGGAAGTGTTATAGGCTAGCTGTCCTGTGGCTTTGAGCTAGACATCAGGCACTAATGATTTGATTAGCTCTGTACAAAGAATCACACACTGTCCCAAACCTCGTGGCTGCTGGTTAGTTCCAAATCATTTGAGATCACACCTGCTCGGGGCAAGTCTGGCACAGGGTCCCCTCGGCCACCAGGACCCCAGTGCCGCATCCTCCCTGCGGAGCAGAGGGGACAGGGCTGTCTGCTGCCCTGGCACATGAGGGCAGCAACTCTGCATGGAGGGAGCAACAGCGGCAGAAGAGACACAAGGGCCCAGCCATTCCACCAGCCAGAGCTTCCTGGGGAGTCCTCCGCATCAGGAAAACTGTCCTCCCTCTGCACAGGGCAGAGACACCCCTAACCGAGTCTGTGAGAAATAAGTTAAGTTGAGACTGAACTATGGAGCCGCCTCTGGGGCCAGGACCCCTGCTCTGTGCACACACCAGCCTCCTCTCCCCCTCGGCCATGCCAATTAAGACAATACTTATCACCATACAGTTTGATATTACTTCCAATAAGTACAATATTTATTAAACATTTCTTCAGTTTTGTTACATATTGTGCAACAAATTACAATATTCTGCAGCCACAAATTATATGCAGAGTATGAAGAAACTATTAATCAGATAGTGTGATCTTCCCATTTATAATTCTACAAGAAGGAACTAGTAAATCAGATCTTACATATATCTTACTAAATTTTATGCATGGAAAGTGACAGACACCGTTGTGCTGTTCGATACAAAATGGCTAAACTTCATCTTCAGAAGACTAAACCTGACGTCTAAACATGCCAATAGAAACATCAAAACAAAAATACATCCTAACCAACCACAGGAAACAGTCTGGTATCAGGAAAAGCAACAAGGATTACACATTTATAAACCAGCACACAAAGGTTTAAAACAGTTCTGAAAATGAAGTTAGCTGTCTTGAGTCAAGGGAATAAAAAAAGTCAGTATTGACCATTTACAATCTCTGACCTTTGTGGAGACGGTAAGAATCTGTTGTAGTGCAGCTACATACAGTACAATTCAGGCAATTTTTTTTTCACTTGGGTTCAGATTGCAAATTCATTGTTGTGAGACAAAAGGGGGGAGGCAGGTTTTAGCAGCAACCTCCACTAGACTGCTTGACTGGAGTGCTCTGAATTTTAACATTGGACTTCTCTGCACCGCCAGCTGTGGCTCCAGGACCCATTCGTTTTTTAATCTCAGCAGCCATGGTCATGAAAGACTGTTCTACATTTGTGGCGTTCTTTGCACTGGTTTCCAAAAATGGAATTCCAAGGGAGTCGGCAAATTCCTGCAGATGGAGAGAGCACACAGTAAGCGCACGCTTCACCCCAGGGCTGCTGCACCCCTAGAATCCCCCCAGCTCCCGACCCACCAGCCCATTCCTGAGCATAGGACCAAGGGCTCCTTCACACCACCGGCACCTCCATGCTGGGATGCACCCAGGGACCCAGAGTGGGTGCTCAGGCAGGGGTGTTCCCAGGCACCTACCTTTGCTGTTGTATAGTCTACTACTTTCTTTGTGGTCAGATCACACTTGTTCCCCACCAACAACTTGTTGACGTTCTCGCTGGCATAGCGGTCTATCTCCTGCAGCCACTGTTTTACATTATTAAAAGACTCCTAGGAGGCAAGAGAAGCGTCAGACAGAGCTCCGGTCAAAGTGGGAACACAGGGCCGTTCACTAGTGCCATGGAAATTCGCAAAGTGACACAGTGGAGGCACAAACTGCCTGTATCTCCTGGCCATGGAGCACATGAGACATCAGCAGTGCTCTCCTTCCCCACCTCCTCCCACAGTCTCTGCAGCTCTTCAGCGCAGGGACAAGCCCTGCACAGGTCACCCTCTCTCCTCCCTGCTCACTCTTAAATCCTCTACCAGGGACTCCTGCAGGAAGACCTAAGGACAGAGCATGTAGCTGGAAGCAGAGCATGAACTCCAGGCTCTGGGAAACCACACTGGTTGTAGCCACCACAGGACAACCTTTGGCTCTAGAAACATAAAACCACCACGCTAAGTAGCCAGTTGAGCTCGTGACCAAACCCACTTGATCCTTTTCTGTTAATTCAAGGAACTATAGCCCAAACGGATTATAGTTCCATGCCAGGGATCCTGGAAGGGATTCCTCCTCAGGAAACACCAGCTCAGTTATATCCTGCACACACGCTGAAGATTCTCCAGTTCAGAAGCCAATTCTTAAATTCAAATATTTTCAGAAGTCTTTCAAACCTCTGTGCAGTAATTCAGACTGCCTGCTGACAAATGCAGGCTGGCCAGGGTTCGCATGGAACAGACAATCAACTGTACCAGTTTCAGAGTCACAAATCCTGGTGGTCCCTTGATTTCCATGTTTAGCCCCAACACAGAAATCAGAGTGTATTTAGTCTGATAAACCCTAGTGCCTCCTGGAGAACAATCAACTCCAAAACCCCTGTGTAGCGAATCCTGTGTCATGCAAAAGCAACAGACCACAAGTTTTGGGGTCGTATGGGACCCATGTATTGCAGAGGGGTTTGACACTTACCTGATCTGTCACATCATACACAACTATGATGCCATGAGCTCCTCTATAGTAACTGGAAGTGATAGTTCGAAACCTCTCCTGTCCTGCCGTGTCCCACTACAAGACAAACAGGGTGAGTTGCAGCAGTTGCACAGCAGAGGCACAACCGTAGGGCTGTCCCTCACAAGGGACACCTGAAGAAAGGGTTCTGAAACCACAGCTACAGCAGAAAATTTCAGATGAGTAAGAAAGGGGTGTTTTGAACTGCAGCAGCTTTTCTGGAAGTGCTCATCTGCTCAGTTCTGAGTAAGACTTCATTGAAGAAAGCACTTTTGAGTAGTTTTGACCCAAACAGAAGCCATTTTTGCATCTGTAAATATAGATCAGAGGAGTAGAGGTTATCTAGTTTCACTCCCATTAACCTCCTTGGTATGGAAACTGCTGTCAGTGCTCAAAAGCAACATCCTCTCCAGAGAATGAAATACAGCATTTCTGAAGCAAGTCTCTCTACTCCTGTCTCCCACCAGGAATTAGCATCAAGGATCTCTGGTGCTTAATCTCCTTCTCCCCCAAGCAACTCACCCAAACACTTGGCAGTCTCTGCTTTCCCTGGCTAAGCTACCTTAAACACCCATATCTGTTCCTGGAGCCAGACCAGGAATAGGGCTAGAGCTGCCTCTTTAGAATAGTCTTCCAGGCCGAATTTCAGGAGTGACAGCATTCCTGGTGGGCCACTCTGGATCCAGGGTAGGTCTGCAGGCTCCCCAGCCCCCTGGCTGTAAACTGTAGCCCTGCTCCACAGCAGCAAGGCCAGAATCCCTGAGTCACTGCCCCGAGGCCCAGGAGCCCCCAGGCTGGAAGCTGTTGTGGACCAGGATTGCGTGACCTCGCACAGGTATTTGATTTCATTACACACACATCACCCTCTTGCAGGGCTTCAAAACTGGAGAAGAGCTGCCAAGTTTCCCTCTGCTTACCCCAAGCAGAAGGCCAAGAGGGACACCAGAAAACACCATCCAGGGTTAAGGCAGAAAGGCCAAATAGAAGCTTTTGGGACAGTTTTCAGAGCACAGACTGCTATCAACAGCTGTTGAGGAACTCGGGCACTTCAGGGTTATGTCCTTCCTTTTTACAAAACCTTGTTAAAGGTTGTAGAATTCCCCCAGTTTGGTTTTTCATCTAAGAATATGCCAACACAGAATCCTACCCTCTTCATCTCACTGCTCACATCCCTTTTAAATACTTAAACTTTCTTCCCAAAGAAATGCTTAGCAGGCAGTTTACCCTTTCAAGGAGACAGTCTTGACAGATGCCCTTAAAGGGCTAAGAGGTCACGAGACATCTTGTGGATGGGTAAAAACTGCTTAGCTTGGAAGAAACTACTTATGTTTAATGATAAGTTAAAAGTACAAAGATTACCTGCTGAAACTCAAATTTCTGTTCACACCTATTAGTTGAGTTACCTGGGAGTCAAGAAATATTACTTACTATTTGAAGCTTGATCGTTTTCCCATCTAGTTCTATAGTTCTGATTTTGAAGTCCACACCAATTGTGCTGATGTAACTTTCTGTGTACGTGTCATCCTAGGAGAAAGGCAGGAATAAGGCATTTGAATTTCCAATCTCCTGCTACCACAGCTGGTTACTGCCCATGTTTAGAGTTAGTTTGGATACTTGTGTTGAGGCCCTCATGCACTGCACAAATTTAAGGGTCTGCACAGAACTGACCAGGTCTCCAGCAGGCACACGGGAAGTTCTGGGTCAATCTTTGCTAGGGGTTGTTAACCTGCTGGCATGAAGGACGTTTATTCCCTCAACAGGGGCAAGACAGAGCTTTGGATAACAATATATCACAAAGCTTTGTGTAACCAACAGCTCCCCGGAGAGCAAGGGATTTCCTTGGATTGTGAATGGAAGACAGTACCTTAGTTAACACATTTCCCTGAAGGAATCGGGACAAATAAGCCTAAGCACTAAGTCTTCCCAAATGACATATTACTTCTATAATATTTAAATGCTCAAAAGCATATGCTTGAAAATGGTATGGGCTGACACATGCGGCAGGGAGAACATAGATAAGCGAATGCTCGGCTAATTCCTTACATCAAAGTAAAATTGTTTAGCTAGAAAGTCAAATTAATAAAGCAAAAAAGCTATTTAGTTGAAGGAAAAACAGATAAAACAAGCAAAACTTAAGCTGGGTGTGAAAAATCAAAGTTGGATGATTCGTGTGAAGTCAAAACTAATACAAAAGTGTCTGCAGGGGAACCAGGCTCAGCTGATTTCGGAGAGCTGCCACTGCCACGTCACTCCTGCTGGGCAGACCCTTCCTGTTCCTGCCAGGTTGGGTGTTGATCTGTGGCACCAATAACACTGCACAAAACACCAGCTCTAACAGCTTCAATTCCTGTTCCTCTCCCTATACAGCTGCTGAACGAGTAACATGGAACAAAGCAGGCCTTTTCCAGAGATACCTACAGCAACTGTTTAATATCTGAGCCCAATGTCACTATTTGGAAGTAACATCAAAATTTGATTCCATGCCTCCTTCACTGCCCCCATAGCAGCATAAAGCTGCCTTTTGGGACAGATATAGTTGGATTTAATGGGACTCCAGAACCACCAGGCCATTTTAACTCTTCCTAGAGCTACTGATTCACCTTTGGAGCTCACGAGGGATCCTCAGAGTGACAAAATCAAGTCAGGTCAGTTAGAAATTCAAGTGTGTGGGCAATGCTCAGCACCTATAACTCCCATCCCTATAGGCCATGCTGAACAAACAGTGGCTTTGGCACTCAAGGGGGCATTTATTGAAGCAGTTCAGGAGCCTTCTGACTGCAACGAAGGCTAGTCCCAGGCATACTGCGCCACAGCACACACACTGTGTCACTTAGGTGACATTCTAGAAACAGGAGCTGCCAATATTCTAACTAAACCCAGAATATTTAGTTACCTCTCCTTGAGACCTCACAGTTGAGAGGCCTCTTTGGTAAAGACTTCAAGCTTTATTTGATTGAAAATACTCCAAAGAGCTAATAACTGATGATGCTCTTAGCCAGATGCACTTTCAGCAATGGTGCTGAGCACAAGTGGATACCCCAAATTTTTAAGTCTGTTCTTCTACTAAAGATAATCATGTACCCCCCAGGGTAACAGTGGTACTTAAATTAACATACCTTGTTCTTAAGTACCAGGAAAATGAGAATTAAGCTCAATCAGACATTTTTTGATATTATTTCTTCCCATTATTATTCATGAACTAATACTTTATCTGAAAACAAATGCATAAGACTGGAGGGCTGTAGAATATTAATGAAATAGTAATTATTCCTGATATACCAGCTCCTGACATGCACCAGCCCTTTCACATAGCTCTTTCAGCAAAGGCACTGTTGCTAAATACTTGACAGTTTTCGTACATGAAGTTTTCAAGCATGGTCACTTACTGCAAACCTAAGTAGAAGGCAAGACTTCCCAACACCGGAGTCTCCAATCAGGAGTAGCTTGAATAAATAGTCACTGCAGAAGAAAAGAAATTATATGTCACTTAATGAACACTGCTTTTGAGATGCAAATTCATTATAACTACCTGTATTAGTACATTTTGAGCTGGTTGAATGAATTCACTGCTGGGAAAGAGTCACCTACAACTCTGAGCTTCTCTATGCAGTTTAAAGCTTTCACAGTACACTTAATTTACCTTATATGCAAGGCGTAGAGATGATGTTCTGAACATAGCATTTTTCTAGAACTGAAGTTTTCCAGATTTTTTCTAAGCTAGAAACTTTATGCAATTACACAGGAGACATTACTATCAGCAAGATTAATACTGTTCTGCAACGGGTCTTCTGTGGCATACTGGGCTAAGCAGCTCGACCAATTTCTACAGTCCAAATCTGCACTTTGGTGTAAAAAGCCACTTAAAGGCAGATATTTGATCACCAAGTTTAGCAGCCAGCTAAAGCAAAAAAAAAAAAAAAAAAAAAAAAAATTCACCTTCCATGATGGACCCATCAGCCCAGGATGAGCACGGGCTCCACTCACCTTTCGGGGGCAAAATAAAGCTTTCCATGGCTGGCTGAGAACGTTTGCATTCTGGGGGATGATGGGGGGAACGGGAAATTCTGCAGTCATGCTCCCAGGGATGAGAATCCTGGGTTTTGTGCTCAATGCTGAGCTGCTCTCAGCATCAAGATGACAAGTGTCGTCTCCCGAGGGGCCCATTCCCTGTCTGTGTGGACGGGGACCCTGGGAAAACCAGGAAGCGCTGCCTTCACCAGCGCTGAAGCCCTGGCACCTTTTGGAGGCTGCTTGGAGCTACCCTACTGATTCCTGGGGTTTGATCTCTCCTGCAGGCAGAGGGAAAACTCTTCACTTGCTTGAAAGGGCCCTGAGGATTTTGCTGTTAACAAAACACTGGACCTTTTGTTAGTCACAACAGGACAAATCTGGCAGTTTAATAGCAAAGAGCAGGAAAAAACAGTAGTGAAAAGCAACTTGAGCAAGTTACCTTGCTTGCTACATACATGAGCCTGAGCCACTCCAGACTCCAGTCCTGGGATGAAGCCCTGGGATCACAGAAGCACAGGGGCTCACAGGGGACATGCTCCTAGGTCCCCCTGGCACAGAACAAGACAAAGCTTGCAGGTCTACAGCCACCTGTCCCCACCTGCTATTCTCTAGTGCTGCCATGGACTGGAGCTGGCAGGAATCCAGTTAAGAGGCTGCAGCCCTGCTGCTGCTGCAGCTGGCAAGAGGCAAGCAGGGGGCCAGCCCCAAGGCCTTCCACCACCTCAGTGCCACTGCCCGTGTGACTGTCCTTTCGGCTGCAGGAACAGGCTCAGCTGAAGCCTTCACCAGTTTCTGCAGCACTTCTCTCAAGGCTAGAGCCAAGGTAAAAGGGGTAGATGAGCAATTAATGAGCTAATCCTTAGAGAGGCAAACTGCCCCCATGGCGTGCAGGTAAGAGAAATCAAGGTATTTGAAAAAATCAAAGTCCCTGCAAGAATGTTTAGCAGCTTAAGGTCATCAGAGCCCATCTGATATAGCCATATAGTACTGCAAGGCAAGAGGGTTTTACTGTTGTGACAGCGATCACCCCAACGAACACGGGGGAAAGAAGGCATGACGAAACCCAATTGCAGTTTCAAGATATGATCTGGGCAGACCTTTCCTGCCACTGCCCCAGCGCGGGCGGGAGACAGCAGCTGAGGCCTTGCCTCGGCGCAGAGCCCTGCACGCTTCCCCTCCACTCGCCTCGAGAACCGTCGCACGCTTCCTGTGGTCTC
This sequence comes from Crypturellus undulatus, assembly GCA_013389825.1. NCBI lineage: Eukaryota > Metazoa > Chordata > Aves > Tinamiformes > Tinamidae > Crypturellus > Crypturellus undulatus. The sequence goes on along the minus strand of VWPW01028245.1, from coordinate 1,040,672 downwards.
GCTTGCAGAAACGCTGTCAGAGCCGCAGCTGGAGGCGGCACAAAAGGGGTTCAGGGCCCATCACCCCTTTGAGGGTGCCTCTGCAGAGTCCCCATTGCAGAGATGAGCGGCTGCATCACAGCGACCCGAGCAAGGGGCATTAAACCACTTCCTACCTACCCCCTGCTAATAACCTCATGCCCTGGGAGCAGGGGAGAAATCTCCTGGCACAATCTGGAGAACCACATGCAAGAGCCCTCGGAGCAGCCTCAGCCTGAGCCCCCTGCCCACCACCCACCCCTTCAGGTAACAGCTCCTGAATGGCTCATTTTACTACTTCAGGTTTAGCTGATAAACAGTTAAGCAACAATTTTCAACTGTTAGCTCCCTGCAAAACTAAATGTTTTTGGCAATACTAAAGTTAAATTAGTACCTGTAGCAGCATTAATACACTTGAAAGCAGCAGAGCCTGCTGCATGTTATAATTCCCTTAAGAATGGGAAAACCACAGGTACTGCAGTGACGTTGTCCTCACCAACATTTTCTTGCTCATGTCAGTGGAAAAAGCTAAGCCCCTTCCCAGCGTAGCTAAAGCTCCAGCTACAAGGTAAGGGTTCACTTAAGAGCTTCCCCTTGCTTCAAATGGGAGATTCAGACTTCCCCAAAAAGTACCGGGTACCTTGTCCTCCTCTCAGTTGTTCCTGTTAGCATTAGGAGCAGCTGCCAAGCAGATATGTCCTGCTCCAGAATCTCCCATTTTACATGCAGGCATTTAGTGTTCAAAAGCAAACAGCTAAGGTCTTATGCCTACTGCTATTGTTTTAAGTTAAGCAACAAAACCCCAGCAGCCTCATTTATGCATCTTTGCTGGTGAGACCTTCCCTCACTTTGAGCTTTGTTATTTCAAAAAAAGATCATGTAACTTAAATCATCTGGTCTGCCCTTATCCAAAAGGGGGGCCAGCACCAGCCTGGTTATGGCATCACTATGAAGAGTTTTATCAAGTTACCACCGGGTTTATTACACCTCAAAAACAGATGCCCAGTGTCATGCTACCTACTTTCCCAGGCACAAAAGACTGAAATTTAAATTCCCTGAACTGATCCTGGTTTAAGTAGAACATTGTTATTTAAGCATATAGAATTAAGTTTATAGAATTAAAATAAAACAACCAAGCTGTTACACTGCTTTGATGGTAGATACAGCTTTAAGAATAAGGCCTTTTTAACTGAAGGAAAATGAGAACAAGCTACAAGGTTTTGCTGATTTCAGTTTTACTTCTTGAACTAAGTAATAAAAAAATAATAAGGCTGAACCAGCCTGCTGGAATTTGAGTGAACAGCTTCAACTGCACATGGTGTCTCCAGCAAACCACATTCACGTTAATCTTGGTGTTCTCTCCTGAAAAGACGCCCAATCATTCCTGAGGCCAGTGAATTCTGCTCCTTGATCTAAAGGCTTAAGTTGCTAGTGCCTAAGTTCTAAGAACCCTTCATAAAGTGTGCTGAATGCAAGCTGTGCAGCACAACCTTCTCCCAGGCACTTGGAAATGGTGCAAATCATTATTTACCACTCAACTATCTCTATTTATATAAACAAGTCATGTTTACTACCCAGAAAAGCCAACACACTGGAGGAGGATCGGCAGCAAGGCAGGGAGGTAAGTGAGGCTTTCAAATCCTTCTCACTATAAGACAGAGAAGGCCACTCGCTCTCACCAACAAGAGGAAGGATAACGTGCTAAGTTTGAATTGCCTCCTGCAAAAAAGTCATCTTTGCCTGAGGGTTTGACAGGAGCTTTCTGGAGAACAGCAGTCTCCTGTGACACGCACTTTCCGCCAGCAGGCAGCGAGCACAAAGTTCAGCAGAAGACCAGGAAGTTGAGCTGAGGACTTGTTTGTCCAAGGCCGTGCGGCGCCCAGGATCCACAGGCCTTGGAAGGTCCACATTTAGGCAGCTCAGAGAAACATTTTAATGACAGCGACGTTTTCCCTGAGATAGACAAGACGAAGCAGCCATCAGTCTTTAATCATTGATGCCAGCAGCAAGTTTATTGTAAACAGATACTCGCTGTGGCCTCCGATCCTCAGGCTTTGTTCTGCCCCCAAGAAATTCTGGAAGGGAGTGGGATCGTCCCTCTGATCACACACTGCTCGTGCACGTGAGCAGGGTCTGGAAGATGGTGCCACCACAGGTCGCAGTTTAGAAAGATTAAACACAACTTGCAGTATTTTCCCCAATGTAACAGCTATCAGTGAACTGTCATTTACTAAACTCCATCCTGGGAGATGGCAAAGCCGACCCCAAAGGTATTTGCCAACACCTCCAGGGCATTCCCAAAGAGGTTACTCCAGAAGCACTCCACTGCCTCATCCTCTCCAAGGAGAGGTCTAGAGCAACACCTAGACACAGCAGAGCTTTCACCGAGATTAAAGCACCAAACTGCTCAGCAGTTCCTCCCCATGTGTTTATTCTGCTCAGCCTACTTCACCCGAGCTGTGAAGGGGCAGGAAGTGGCGCCTGGCGAGGCCTCCATGTGATCTACTTGCACCAGCTTCCACAGGGCATTCTGCTTATTGGAGCAGAGGGGGGCAGGAGCCCCTTTTGAGCTAGGGAAGCACAGGAGTTTTGAGAGGTCCCACACAATCAAGTCCCACCATCCTGTCATGGCAAAGAAGTTCCCAGAATGGCGCTCTGCAAACTGACACCTGCAGCTCCGAGGTCTGCAGCCTCTTTATGTGGAGCCTGGCACAGAAGGTCTTGCTCCCTTCCATTTTATTAACAGATTCCTGAACTAGCCAACACATTGACCTCCAACAAGCCTGGCACACCCAGGGAGAAGGGTGAGCGCTACAACCTTGTCTAGATCAAGAGTCAGGAAGCAAGAGCGTTACACAGCAGGCAGGGTCCTTTCCAAAGGGACAAGTGGGCATCTGCAGCTGTTAAGAGGTGAACTAGAAGGAATCATGTTATAATGCTGGTTATAAGGCTGATGCAGAACAGCCGTGCGTGTCCTTCCCCACTCTTATCCCCATCCTCCAGGCACAGCCCTGTCAGGAAGTGTCAGTTCAACATGGCAAGACTGCTGCCCAGCTACAGCCGTCCCTCCTCGAGGACCCGTCAGCTCTCAGCAACCTGCACTGAGGAGCAGCCTCCCCCAGAGCATCTCCCAGCAATGCCCCTTTGCAGGAAGCCGCTTTCCGCACCAGGTTACAAAAAGCTGGGATGCCTCTGGTAAGAAACCCACAGAAGGAGCTCCTGGAAGCTCTCCCTGCAGACGGCCCTGGCACTCTGCAGACAGCCCTGTACTGCAAAACTCCCCACTCTGCGAGGCGAGCTGGGCTCCAGCCCTGTGAGCCACCAGCAGTCTGCGGGGCCTTCATTCACCCATTACCCCCAGTTATTGTTTTGCTGTTTTCAGCAGCCAAGGAGCACACTCCTTGTGCAATCTTGCCAAGATGTAACTTGAGTTCCTGACTGCACCTCTTGGTTTTTCACTGACTGTCACTAACTGGCCAACAAGTTCTTTGCCTTCTAGCCCTGTTTGCTCTTAAGGGCATTTTAATAGGTCCAGAGCGCTTGCAGGCACAAGGAGGGCACTCCACAGCCATGACCGTGCAAGTCACAGCTGTGCAGGGCAGAAAGCTCTTAGAGAAAGGCTGGGGAAGCGCCAGGCGTGACACAGGGGTATCTGTAGCAGCAACATCATACTTCAATGGCAAAGGGGCTTCGTTCCCCCAAGAGGCAGCAGAAGGGAAGAACCCTAAAACCACCCCCCGGTGCTGACGGGACACGAGACAAACGGCTGCGTCTTTGAGTGCGCTCAAGGCGCTGCAGGGCCGCGCGGGGAGCCCCGAGAAGACGGCGGGTCCCGGCGCGCGGGGGGCCCGGCGCGCCCTCCCCGCCGCCGCGCGGGTCC
>VWPW01028245.1:1019364-1035999 GCA_013389825.1 Crypturellus undulatus | reverse complement strand
GCGGGGCCGCGCGGGGGGCGGGGCCTGCGGCGGGGGGCGGGGCGTCCCCTCCCCTCCCCCCCGCGGCCTCCGCGGCGGCCCAAACCCGCAGGATTTGGGGATTGGCCGCAAAAAGGGGCCCGGGGCCGCGCCAGAGGGAACGTCAACACTCTTATCACGTGTCTAAATTTCGACTTATTTTGACTAAATTTTGACTGCTTGGTGGACATTACCCGAGTGCTCTTGCTAAAAGAAGAGGAAAAAGAAGGCTGGAGGAGCCACTAAGAGTCTGGTTTGTTCCTCTGCCTCAGGCCCACCTGTTTCCATTCCAGCAGTGACAACTCCACCATGCGCACGAGGTGGAAGTCCAGAAAGCCCAGGGGTAAAAGGATTCCAAAGATAAATTGCACTTGATTTTATCCTGGGAATCTTTTATTACAACCTTCCGTCAGTATCAGAGTTCACACCAGAGCCGATGCTCTGGTCTCTGTGCCGGCTGCGGGCCCGGCCACCTTGTTGCTTCGTAACGTGACAGCTCTGGCCCTGGGGCACAACTGCACAGGCTCCGAGGTGCCATCTCGGAGCATCTCCCTGGGGTCCTGCCCCACCGCTCTCCTCGCGCTCCTTAGAGGTGCCACCAACGCCAGTCCTGCGGAAAAGCGCCCTTGAGAAGGGCCCAGAAGCAGTGGGAAGCCAGAAGAGTGGGGATCGCAGTGCCCGGCACGGATACCGCCCGGGCTGGCTCCTGCCGCTGACTCACGCGTGTTGCAACGCGGCTGACATCAGCAGGGAAGTGTTCCCTGGAATTTGGTCGCTGCCGAGGTGGCTGTTTGCTCACGAGTTGCATCCCGCCGCCAGCCCGTCGTCCCCAGCGCTCTGGCACGTACTGGCCCTGCTGCGCCGGCGTCCCTGCGCGTGGCGCGGGAGGTTGTTCGGTGCTCACGATGATTTAGCGCCGGCGGTTGCTTTGCCGGGTTCGGTGGGTGTTGATTCCAGGGTTCTAGAGGAGAGTTCCTCCCCGGTGGGCTGAAAAGATGGTATTTTCTATAGATGCGTGTGGCAGAAGTGGGCAAAAAAGATGCATTTTGATACAAAACCACCAATCAAACCAGCTACAGTTCCTCGCATCTTTCCTCCTACCGGCTCATCCCTTTCCTCCGAAGCCATTTTTTGCGCCATGACTCTCTTTTCTGACCTCTCCCTTATTCAGACTCTTCTCATTCACCTTGCATGCGCAGGCACAGCGTGGCTGGCACGTCAGGAGAGGGGACCACGGCTGCAGTGACACTCGCGCCCGTGAATACCCGTCACGCCATTCCTGGAAGCATCCGTCACGGAGAAAGGAGGAGCACCTGCCCAGGCAGTTCTTCTTGTTCGTCCCCTCTTGCTCGGCTCCATTTCATACCTACAAGCAGCAACACAGCAGGCACCAACTGCAGCAAAGAGTCCGACTCTCAACGAGGGCTTCGTTTTACTCTGTACCTTCCTGTAGAGAGGTGCACTTCTCCTCAAGGATTTGACTCCACTCAGTATTGTGGGATTTGGAAGGATCTGAAAATACGGCACATGGTTTGTCCTATCGGTGCTGCTGATAACTGCATGCCTGCCGCGACTGGCAGACTAAACCTGGGCCCAAGTCACGCACTGCACTGGGCTAACGGTCAACAGAAAACTAGATAGGCCTCATCTTTATTATTGTTATTCAGCACGAGTCCTGGAGTGTAACAAAAGCTGAAAAAGAGAAACTCAGGCTTCAGATAATACGTTAAAAGAGTAAAATGGCTTCATCTCGACCCTAACACAGCACTGACTATGCTAATTGTGGCTAATTTACAGATCTGTGAACAATCCTTCAGATGACACCTGAGGATTACGTGTTAGCTCTGTTATTTCAGGCTGAATCTCCTAATCTGTGTCACGGATCCTAGGGACACACTGCAGTCCTGAGAAAAGGATAGTGCAGATCGGTTTAATGAAATCTTTGCAGAAGAAAAATGTTTCTGAGCCATGAGATACTGCAAAGAATTTACAACTGTTGCTCTACTTAAGTCATTCGTGGGTAACAGATTTTGAGAAAAAATAAAATAAAGGTTTCTTAAAGTCAAGAACATTAATCAGTGATTTCAAGTGGTAAAACACCGACCACCACAGTAGCAAAGCCAAAGTGAGAAGCAAGTGTTCAGTCCACACGAGATAATGAACCTGGCTTTGCTTTACTGAAATAGGTGTACAACAAATAGGTATCCTGTATCGGGGTTGTACATATTTGAAATTAAGATATTAAACTCAAGATTCAGTTAAATGTGGAAATTCTCTTCTGTGATACAAAGTATTTAAGATTTGTCAATCCTTTTTCTAAAGATTGCACTGTGTTTGCACTGACCTGCTACATCTTGCCTGTGTTACTTACACATGCAACATATGTAGGGCAAGCACACCTTAAATGCAGGAGAGGAATTTCATTTTCAAGACAGCAACCCTGAATTACTCATAGACCAATCCCCCAACCATTATTCACTGAAACCAGTCAAGAATGAGGAAAGAGTGCTAAGTTAATGCTAAATAACACCATGCAATGACTGAAAAATTTTAAAAGTCCCAAAAAGCAAAGGTAATGAGATGCAAGACACACGTATCTGAAATGTGGTAGGAAAGCATGATTCAAGACTAAAACATTCTTGTCTGAAATTTTTTTGTTGTTCTTTATTGATAAGATAAACACAATGTTAGTTTCAAAATTCCATTTGTAGGTGAATAAACAGACTGGTTTCCAGATATACGGAGCAGCTTCCCCCAGACCTGTTATGGCCCTGCTTACCATGAGGGTGAAGGAGCTGTGTGGCCTAGAAGTCACCCGTGGGTTTTCTGCAAGGTGTTTTCTTGCATGGCTGCTTGTCCTGCTGCACTAATTCATCCATGGGTTCCTTTTCCTGAGGCCAAACGCTGCATGGAAATGGCAGTGATGATGCAGCTCCCTAAAAGCAAACAAAAGGAGAAAGAACAGATCTATAATTTCAGGAGCTATAAATTCATCACTAAGAAATTAGAAGACTATTTGCATTCTGTTGGCTGCTCTGATGAAAAATAATTAGAAAGAATGTTATTCAACACAGTGATCTGAAATTACTTGCTCCTGGTATCTTAAGAGAAAAGAATCTATTTAAAAACCAGCTAAATCACAGCTAAATGCAACCAGTCCCTACATACTGCAAGTGTTGCCTATGCTCTGAACTAATGAGATTCCTTTTGTACTGTGGAAAAGGTCACATTTTGAAAATAGGAGATTACCTACCCAGATTCAGCTGCTGTCCAACAAGGTCCTTCCACCGGGGTGGATGTTTGGCTTTTTCACCAAATAGACAATCCCCTAAAATATACAGCTCAAATAACCGCACTAATGTCACGTGTAAATCAAGAGCATCCTAAGTGGGATGGGGCAGAAAGATTATTATACTGGAGAGCACCTGAAGGAAAAAGTAATCAGGACGACTGCATTCGCTTTGCAGTTTGGTATCTGCCAGAGACCCTCACTGAAGGGGTGTGACAAGCTTAGGGCCAAGGGTGACAGCATCCTCCAAGGTGATTTTTCATTGCTTTTGCTTCTAATACTTTAGTACAGACGCATCAATGACTGCATCCCTCCATGGCTAATTAACATTAGCTGAGACCCCAACTCATTAATTCGAATGGGAGAATTAATAGGGGACCCATTGGAGGGTCCCCATACTACAAGACTCAGGATATTGCTCTCTCCCAACTCTCAACCTGTGTATTCGTGAAAAAAAAAAGTGCAAAATATTGTTCCAGCTCATCAGAGCGGTTACATTTTATGATCCACATCATAAAGCTAAAAGATTACTGCAGCCTGCCCAAAATTAAGAAGGCCGGGGATGGGATATACACTGCACTGCAACCAGGGAGGAGGCAAAACTAAAGATCTCCGTAAGCACTTTCTATTCGTGGATATGACTAAACCTGTTAGAGGTCCTTGTAAAAACTGGAAGTGACGCCTCTTCCTTTCTTTTTGGTGGGCAAACTCTGTAGCTGATGAAAAGAGCTCCACAAAATGAACTGCAGACCCAGCTTTCTTTTCCTACTCAATGGACAGAAACACATTTTCCTTTCCAATCCTGGAAGACAGTCTGGCATGCCTCCATGGGAGCCAGACCATGGAAGAAATATATGGAATACATGCAGTTTACCTAAAGTGAAATGTCTACAGAATGTTTAAGTCAAGGTTGATCTTAATTTCCACTACTTGCTTCATAACTGACACTGATAAAGGGGAATGACAGGGTAAATTTGCTGCACTTTGCCCTTCGCTGTATCTAGACACATGAAAAATCAGCTGGTACTTTAGACTCCTTCCCACAGCTGAACCAAGAGCTCAGTGTTCAAGGCAGTGTTTAACTGCAGGGAACGATCCTTTCCACTCAGGACAAGATTCCTCTGGGCCTCTCTATCCTTTTCTGTTAGGCTCCACCCTTATGAAATCCATTTGCCTAGTGTACTTAACAAAGCACTTTATTAGTCTGTTTTATAAGCTTTATTTAGGAATTTTTCCCCGCTTGTAGAAGGAAAATGGAGCTTGAATCAGTATTATGGCCATTATGTTTCATATTCAGAGAAAACATACCCTTCAGATGTGTCAGATTGGGACAAACACAATCTCTGGCCATCGACTCACACAACCATGAGCAGCCCAGATAAGGGCATTCCCTTTCATTATAGCAGCGCTGATATACACACTGTAATTGCTCACAGAAATGTTAGTTTAGCAGGAATTTGCCATCTAAAGCAAGCAAATGGGTTTTGTATACACAGCCCAGGAACTTTAATGGTTTTGTTTCACTTTTGTTTCACGCTGGTAAGGACACTGCCACCTGAAAAGGCTCCGTCTTATTTCCGCATAGAAGTCTCACTAAAGAAGCTTGCAAAATAGGTCAGGAATTTATCCTGCTTAAGAAAGGGTAAGGAATAGTGCATATATATGGGCTATTTGTTTAACTAGATCTGCACAAATTAGCCATTTAAATTTTAGAGATTAAAAAACTGGCTGCTCAACTCTCAAATAAATCCTTACAGCTTCCTTTTACTGATTTTTACCAAGAATATTATCATAGCTCATCTGCAGAGAAACTAGCTCACAGTGTGTGATGGCTACTATGTCTGCCAATATTAGCTTTATGGACCAAGTGATAGTATTATGCTAATAACAGCTGATTGCTATTTGTGTACCAGACTGTTCCAATACCATGGTGATGAGCAAGCTGCTGGTGCCTGGAACAGATGGACAGGACATATACCGTGATATTCACCGTGATTTTAAGACAAATAGGATTACCTGTGTCGCTAGCAAGTCTACGTGAAGGCACGGACAGAAACACACGATCGTCTTGATCTCCAGGAGCTGACGTGAAGAGGAAGCCTGAGCAGGTCAGGAACACACACACCGCATACAATAAACTCCCTTGCTTTCACGGAGGGCAGTGGCATTGAATCACTTCAAATGCAGCTGGTTTATGCTGTTTCATGCTGTTGTTCTATGCTGTCAAGAGGCAACCCCAAATTTGCCACCTCCTCTCACCTTACCTGCTGCCTTAAGGACCCCTTATAAAGAAGAAGATGCGACAGCTCTCATCATTGTTGGGGAAGAGCTGGAGGGCAGCTCCTTGTTTGTCCAGTTCTCACCTTTTTGATTTGACAATTAAACAGAGGGAAAAGGACATTTAAATCCCACCGTGTTGATTCTTATCCCATTTCACTGATAACAACTTTATCCCACACTCTTTTCCTTCATAGAAACAAGCCCTGAAGTCAAGAAACAGGCCCTGAGGCAACAGAAAAGGGAAATATTTTCTCCTTCGGGTGTGTAGTTTTGTGTAGAATTAACCCCTTGATACTGAAAAAAAATGATCTCAGGGCAATAGAACATAATATAATACACATTACAAAATATGCTGCCACATACTACAGACAAACTGGCTCTGAATGACTGAGAAAACAGTTATGCAGCACTGACACAGCGCGTGGGACCGTGACAACAACAACTCCTTTCCTATCTCAGGGAAAAGCCAGAAGAGGAATTGCTTTCATATAAGAGCCGCCAATTTCCCACTGGTATCAGAAGCCAGACATGTTTGGGAAGGAAATGACCTGTTGCTGTGTGGCAGAGCTTACAGGTGCAGGTGGCATGGGAACAACTTTCCCAATCACTGATCTGCCAAGGTCACAAAACAGAAAGTACAAAGGGCTCTAAGGACAGTCCTTCAGTTCCTACCAGGTCATTTCCAGCTTTGGAGAGCACTGGGTTGCACTTGGCACCAAAAAGTTCGTGAAATAGGGCCACTGAGGAGAGGTGTCCCATCACTGGAGTAATATATCCCCCCTCCAAGCCCTGGCAAACAAAATTCTATAAATTCAGACCCGTGGACAAGCCCTAGCCTATGCCGAAGCAACATTCAAATGCACACACTGGCAATGCCTCCTTTTTAATTTAATCATTAAATTTAAAGCCAAGGCAGCATCTGCGAAGGCTACGGGTGTTACCATGGGGTACAGCGGGGCCAAAGCTTCAGAACAAGCCAAGAGAAAACTTTCTGTCCTGCTTTGGCTCTCCGTTCCCCTGCGCTGACAAGTGACACCCATCTGCATCTGCTCAGGGCTTCTTGTTGCACCCAGCAAGCACCAAGGGATCTGTAGAGCTGCATTCTCATCTGCAATGCATAGGCTTGAGGAGGGAACAGGAAGCAGCAAGAGGAAGAGGGTTTCCAAGAAACGCGCAGCCACGTCAGCACTTGGCTCTTAGTGGCTAGATTGCAAAAAAAAAAAAAAAAAAAAAAAAAGCAAAGAAATCTTCCTGCCTCCCTGTGGCAGAGGCTGAAATATGGAAGAATGACTTCCATTTCTGCAGAATTTTGCATTTGCAAATACTGACTGTATTTGCACTTGTTTTCAAGAGAAAAAGTAAGGCTGGATATACTATTTAGCCTGGGATATTTTAAAAACACTGCAATGGGAGTTGCACAGAAGAGACAGCAGCGTTGCCTCCTTCTCAGGGCTGATTCCATCTACCCTGTAACAGGTGTCTACGCTGCATGGAACAAACCGTCCTCAGGAATTTGCTCTTTCTGGAATACTGACCACTCACGGTACGAGATGCTTGAACTTCCCAATGTTGTTCACTCTACTTTGCCAGTTAATTCTGAGCTCTTCAGAAAGCAGTGCCTCACTGTGTTCAGCCCCATGGTGGGATTCCAGTGCCTCAATACATCAGTCTGCTTATTTTCACGAGGAAAAAAAGCGGATTTCCCATGAAATGCCACTACGTTTTTAGCCTAGTTCTAGAAGTCAAACTATAAGCACCATGCTAAACTTTGTTAATGTCCCCGTGTGTAAGAGAAATGCTGCTAAATCGTCAGCACAAGCTGGGCTAGGATGATGAAGTCATATTTGAAGCATGAAGTAATAAAAATGGTGATTAAAAAATACAGAAAATTGTAACAGTTCACAAAAGGTACCCATTAAAATTGATCTACATACATGCTTAGGTGGATTGTTTTATGCATCAGTTACTGGATTTTATTTTCTCATAGCTACCAGCTGCAGTTCCTACACAGGAAAAAAGTAAATATTACTTTGGAATGACTGGCAGGTTAAAGAAAATGAAGTGTAGAAGTAAATAACAATCCCACAGAAAAGCTTTTTAAAATGTAATTATATATAGGTTTAAACCAACATAAACTGTACATAATAATAAATAACAAATTTAAAAAAATCCCCCACAAAAGTAGAGTGTTGTAAACTCTTCACCAAGCAGCTTCAAGGGCAACAAAGCGCGAGCACTTGCAGTGCTGTGTCTGTTCACCATTTGTGTGCCAACAAGAACAACTTATGTTTGAGATGACCTTGGCAGGGCTGGAAATCACCATGCTTGGGGAAGCACCTTCTCTACCGGTTCCCATTTCCCCAGAGAAAAAGACCCGTGTCACTGTATTTTGTGCACGAGTGTCTGTTCCACTGCTCTCATTTCTTCCTCAAATAACTTCTGAACCTAGGGTCTGTTTTCACCTGCATTTGAAGGCAAAGCAGAGGTTTTGAGAAGCATCGCTGTTACAAGTCTAGTGCACAGCTAGGAAGGAGAGATCCAAACAGTGTGTCCAGCCACGGGAAGGATGTAGCAAAGCCCTGTTCTTACCAGACCTGAGACAATCATCTAGGACAGCTGCAAAGACCCGTGTCCAGGCCACGGGAAAAGCTTGGATTAGAGCTTGTTGCCCATCAGCCATGAAAGACTCCACTATGAAACATCAAACCTTGGGAAACCAGGCTTCAAGGATTCCATTGCTCATGGACCTACCTGCTCCCTTCTCTTGGATTTTTCTACTGGACAAGGAACTAGAATTCTCTAAACATGCCACTCACAGCCTGAGGTTAAACTGCCCGCTCCCCTTAAAAACCATAACTTATATAGGTTAGAATAGGTCAGAATAGGTCTTTGGGCCTCAAACTCTTCAGTATTCCCTGAGATACACTCATTCCATCTACCTAGAATTTCTCTCAGTGTAAGAATCCTTAGCTGGCTCATTAGTGGTAGCTGTAAAAGCGCCTACATTTTGGTTTTTCTGTTTGCTGAGCTTGAATATTCAGGCTTTTTTTGTGGAGGCAGAAGTCTTGCCTGCTGCTGTCTTATTCTTGTGCAAGCTTTCATGTCATACACTGATGCCTTCCCCTAATTCTGGCAGCGCCAAGGGAGAGAATTTACAATGCCAGCTCTTCACCACTCCCCAGATGTGCTAACAGGAGAGCTTATGGGAGTGCTATTAAATCAGGTGAAGCAGAGTCACCCAGCGTATCTCTGATCAGAATTTTAAACTGTTTAAACAAAATTGGCCAGATTATTTTAATGTGAATTAGAGAGGATGCACGAAACTCGCTCTGCTCACAGGTCAGGAGTTGGCTGCTAGAAGGAGCAGGAGCTGTGGATGGCAAGTCTCTTTCCTCTGCACATCTGGATCTTGAATGAAACTTCTTTCCGTGCACCATATTAAGCAAGGCTGCAGCTGCTGTTTTCCTAAGAAAATCAAGAAACAAAAGGAGTCATTTGAACTTCAAAACTACATAGGCAACAGAAGAAACACTATTTCTTCAGCACTACACATATGATAAGGCCAATGATCATTGCGCTTTTCCATAGAGCAAATATTTTTGGTTTGTTCTCTGTTTCCAGAAGCATGATTCTGAATTAAAGAAAGCTCATACACAGAACAGCAGTTAGGAAAACTGTGTGCTTAATACCCCTAAATCACAAAGCCCATTCCATTCCTTGTCTTCAGAATGATACAGCAACGTTTCAGACTGAGTAACCTGAAATACCGTCACGACAACAGCATCCCGCTGCATCCCTGCAACATGAGAGGCACTGCATGTTCAGCACAGGGGAAAAACACGTTTTCACATTGCGACAGCTGTCTTCTCATGGCAGGATTTCCATAAAGCCAGGCAGTACTGACACCTTGCCTTGCCTCTCCCGGGAGCATTGCCCGCCCAAGTTAGAGTTATTTCCACCTAATGTGCAAGCAATGCAAGCAGTGGAGCCCGGCCTCTTGGGGAGGGGGGAGCTCGAATGAAAGTTCAGTTGGAAGAGAAGGCAAGTTTTCCCTCTGCAGAAGGCAGTGCTAGGATCTCTTCTCCTTGCAGCCCCTTTTCTTAAAACTACTGGGAAGCTGGAAGGCTGGAATCCCCTATCCCTTTGTTATATTTAAGTGCAACAGTCAAGGCGGGGCCCATAATTGTTAGCACCGGATGTTGGGACAGAGGAGCATGATCATATAAGCCGTATATTTTTAGGGAATCAGGCTCCAAGGACCACTCGTTATGCACCAAAAAGACAACTATTAATTCACTGACTGATCTCCTCGAGATGGAGGAGGTGAAGAAACAAAGCAAGCGATGATCTTAACTGAGGAATAAGTTCCTCTTGCGAGTCAGATGGGAGAAGAGGCCGGGAGGAAATGCAGCCACCACACCCTGTTCGTTATTAAAGGACTGTGGAAGCCAGGCTGGGCGACTGCTTATGCAAACTGAAGGAGATGTTTGCCTAATGAAACGATTAAACACACGTTTTCACGAGAAGGTCCTCTAACAGGACGTGGGCATGGCACCAAACCTGTTCCCTACCCAGGGGGCAAAGACAAAGGCAGGATTTTATGTCTATAGGCTCAGATTAAAAAAAATAAGCATGGGAAATTGGATCTGTTAGGGATCGAGGCTTATCCCTGCAGTTTACACCCATACATACTTTCTGAGCAGAGCTGCAACTGATCCTATTCAAGGATTTGCTGCTTTGCACACTTTTAAAGGGGGATTTTTGGTGTGCATTGGTGCTGCTCATACTTTGGGGGCCACAATTAACCCTTTTGGCTGAGCTGCAAACCTGAATAATCCTCGGCAGGACTCACATATTCACAGTTTGTACAAGAGGCAGGATCGGGGATGCCTATTCTCAGACCTCTCAAAAAAATAACAAGGAAAATCATTTTTTAAAAAGGCATATTTTGGAGGAACTGGTGTATTAATATTTATTTTCCCCCCAGCTTTTGAGCCTTTGTGTCACATTGGAAATCGTGTTACTAATGTTTTCTCCACAAACAGAAGGTCTAGAAAAAGAATTAAATTGAAATTTTGGACTGGAATACACATTTTTAAGAGCTGAGACTCTAGAGAAAAAAAAAAAAACAAATATACAAAATTTATAAAAACAAATTAAATCACACATTTCTACAATGAACACTCACTGAAGTAAGCAATGCTACAGAAATGCCCTGGCCATGTGTCGATCATCCCCTTGAATGGAACTGTTCACATTCTTCAAAAAGATTAAAAGTGGATGTTACATGTAGCTACCGTGATTCATTTAATCTTTGTCATTTTCCAACTAAACATTTTCACTGGAAAAAATCAATTATGTCATTGTGTTCCCCTCTCTGCTAAGGCAGGGCTAAGTGCAAGGATCATTTTTAACAAAATTACTTTGTGGTAGTTTATTAGGGAGGTACAAGTACCTTGTAATGTGCGTATAGATCACAGGCATTGGATAATCCCCTGCCCTCCCAGAATACTTTCAAAAGGCTCTATAAGTTGAAATACATACTATTTAAATAGTGCAATATTCACTGGAGAGTATTCTTGTTTGCAAGTTGATTTTCCCTAGAAAGACAAGAAACAAGCCCCAAAGAGAATGACACAACATAAATGCCTCTCTACTACATTGCAGTCTTTCCCTTTAGAGATACGAGCCTAAATATTTCAAAACGTGAGAAAACTCACATAACCCCACATTGCAACTGTCAAACTGTTACGTTTTGTTAAATATGAGGCAAAAAGGACAAATCAAGCTGCTGCCACCTCTAGTAACTAGGCTGCTTGTCATTTCAGTGCTTAAGAACAAGGGCTCAGATAGATGAGTTATCTCTGCCCAGCTCCTCTTTCGACCAGGATCCGAGCTCAACTCGAGCAGTGAGTTGCTACTCAAGGCTGCCACCTCCTGTCTTAAACCCCTAGTCGTTCACCTGGCCTTCTAACACACTTGCTCTGCCTGTGGAGTTAATTGTATATATAGAAAGGGCGTTTCTAGTAGTTACAAGTAGTTAGAAGTAGGTATTTACCCCAGCCACAAGAAGAAAGAAGGCAGGAAGCAGAGCAACTGGGCAATATGTCTGATCCATCTTCCCCACAGTTCTATTTCCCTCTTACACCAAAGCAAATGGCATTTATACCTAAGGGAAATCCCAAAATGAGGTGATTTACCTGTCAGGTGCCACAATGCTGCGTTGTGCTGTGCATGCTTCAGCAGACAGACCTATATATTTTATTATGTGTGTTAACCAACACCAAGATAAAAATACATTAGTAGCATCTGAAACGTGTTACTGCATTTATAAATGTTGGTTAATAGATAAAGGGAGAAAGGCTGCATTTTTTTCCTGTGATTAATACTAACTGTAAGTACAAGTGACATCAAAACTCCCCAAATTAAGATATTAGAGGATGGTCTTATGCTTTGCTCACATCAGACATCTGATAGTTCTTTGCCTATAATCAATTAGGCTGCAGCCTTGAAATCTTTTATTCACAGGGGAGATTTTCATTTTAAGAGTCTGGCTGCTGGAATCATAGTAAACACACACTATTGTGTTATTATCTGAGAGCTCAATTTTCCCTTGTAAGAGAGCATAAAAGTCATGATGCAGAAGTATTTGACTCCTGTAGCAAGGGAACACTTGAAACTATCATAGAAAATCTTCCTTACCGTGTTAGGCCTGTGGTTCAACTTGAAACAAAATTATAGAATGCAGTGCAGATCAAATCCATATATCTCCTTACTTTGGATCCCTACATTTTTATATATGCTAAAGTGTTTAAATTTAAACATTGCAATTTATTTGATTTCTGCTATTCTTTTGAGGTAAGCACTCTAACTGAAAAGGAGTCCAAGAGTACTAAAGAAAAAGGAAGAAAGGAGGTTTTCCCACTGTTCTGCATACCAACCTGCACCTGACCTTGAACAAAACTGCTTTTCAGGATCATGATAATTTTTAAAACAGGAGGTTGCTTTGCTCAAACCAGTAGAAGTAGCCTTGCCTCATCTTCTCCTCTGTGCATTTTATTCAAAACAAAATTATTACTCTCACTAAACTAAATAATTATTCCATTTTCATGTTGTCATCCTATCATGCATCCAAGAATCTTAGTATCTCTACGTACCTTCTGCATGCAGCTTTTGATTTGTGAGGTGTAATATGCAACTGTGAGCAAACTAGTGTGCCCTGCCACGCAATAATTCTCTTAAAAATAAACTCCTTAAATAAGGTATTTTTTTCTGAAAAGATAATTCCTTTGAAACACAACACAAGAAATCTTTCTGGTTTGCTTTACCTGAGGTGTCATGTTTTTGAGAATTTTTCTGCTTTTCTAGTATTCTTATTAAAAAGAGTAAGTTAAGGGACAATCTTAAAATCCAATAGCATGTAGCAATCTTTTCCTTCTAATGAATGGCTTTCCATAGTCATGTTTGTACAGAGACCATCATGTACTCACATAAAAGTATTATCTAGAAATTGAAAATAATCATACGCATAAAAATGAAGAATGGTAATAAATAAATAAATCATTTATTAAAAGTGACAGTTATCCATAAGGGGCTGAACTTCAGAGCAATGAAGTGTGGACTGATTTGAAATCTCTCTAGTCTTTGAAAAATTGAGGTGAAAACAAGCTTGGGCTCTCAAAATTCTACCATGTGCATATATGGTGCAGATGTGTTTTGAAAACTAGATTTACTTTTGAAAAAATCAATATTCAAGTTCCAAGTATTAAAAAGTCAGCGTTGCAGCTAACACACAGGCCTGGGCATCAGATGATTTAGATTCTAGTCTGGTTCTGTCTCAGACTTCCTCTATCAGTGCAATCACAATTATATTTTCAGAGTTGGCATCTGATTTTTGACATCCAAGTTTTACATGCCAGACTTTAGTATTGGGAAGACAGTTTTCAGAAACTCTGGGCTTCTGTTAGTATGGAAAGAACCTCAAATCTCTGCAAATCAGATTTCTGAAAATCTGAATTTCCAGTGGTTGTCCTTTATATTTCTGCAAAACGTTACCACTGATTATGTTGTTTATCAGCGGACTTATCCACTGATCTAGGTGGATAACTCAGATTTATTAATAGCCTACATCCACTGCTCGTGCCTAAGCAATACAAAATATTTGAGGCAAGGGAAAGCAGAGCCCTAGAGCATCCTGAGACCTGCAGTAAGTGAGTTTTTATGCCCAAAGCATTTAATTTGCACATATTAGGACTTCAATTAAGGTCATCAAAAATTAAAGCGCTTCAAATAAGATGACACAAATAAGATGACAGTTGAAAAGACATGTTTTCCTTGCGTTGTTATAGATCCATAAGCTGTTTAGGTCCCTGCCTTCCAGTACATGCCCTACAAGGATCTAGGCTTTTGTGACAAAACATCCTCACACATACAGTGATCAAAATTTATTATGATTTGCCTTTTCTGAATTCTGCATTATAAACTCACTGTTTTCAATTACACTTTAAATTTTTTGAATAGCAGATGCTCAATACACCAGTGATGCTACGTGGGGTGCTCTTTGAATCAAATTTCAAAAATAAAGTGACCTCTACACTATGCTCTTGTGTTTATCTGGAAACAAATAAAATTAGCAGCTCATATTTTCTAACTCAATGACACTAAAGAGGAAATGCGTTTTCTCCATCTTGTGAATAAATGTTATTGGAAAATTCCAACAGTAAGAACATGTTCTCAACAAATTTTAATTATTTATTTATTATTAATTTATTAATTGTTGAATTATTATTTAATGATAATGCCTCACTTGAGAATGATAGCGTAACCTACATTGTGCCTACGATCTGCAAGAAGATGTTTTGCAATCACACGACTGTTTTCAACTCACATGAGCCAGCTGGGTGGTGCCACATAGAGAGGAATATCCAGCCCCTCTTGTCCTTCACAGAAATCCAGGCTTGCTGAGCATCTATCCTGTAAAACCAGGATCTCTTTATAGGTATTTAGAATCTCTAAATACTTTTAATTTGTTACATACATTATTTCATAAATCCAACAAATGATACCAAGCAGTTAGTCATTTCTAAAGAGATTTTTCCTGGGAATGAGAAAACACATTTTGCTAAAGTAATGAAATAATTCTGAGACCAAGGCAAAATACCTCAACAGGAAAAAAAACGGATTCCTCTAAAAGTGATGATTAGTATTAGTAATATTAGCACTTCAAGAAGTAGAGCTCAAATGCTTCTGAGTGAGAAATTTTCCACTTGCACCATGTTCTGCAAATGATATTTTTCAACTAACTGCAAGAATACTAATTTATGAAGCACATATACAAGACTGTTAAGATTCCAAAAGCACAGAAAACATGTTCATTTATTATTTTCATACGTGCTTGCATACTTCTTTACAGGATGCACTACCTGGAATATATACAGAATGGAATACATACAGGATTTTATATACATATACATATATACATATAAATATATATATATATAAAAGACAATACACATGTATATGGTGGCCTACACTTCTACCCATAAATTCCCTAATTTTTAAGCTCTCCTGACCAATATATCTTTGCATCATATGCCTGGCCTATAGAAGACAGACCTGGATCTTGGGTGGAATATACTATGACTCATTAAGAAACGCACTGTGCTTTTAGCATGGCCCAAGCACTTGCCAAATACTGACACATCCCAGAATCTCCCCAGCTTTGGGCAGTTCCTGAGTCCTCAACATGGGAAACATTCTCCATTTCCCCGTTCGTAGCAAAGGGCACTCTCAAACACCGCACTAGAACGTCTCTCCTTCCTATTAACACTCTCACTGCCACGCTTTGCAACCTTCCTTAATACAGACTTTTTCTTTTAACTTTTGGAAATGAAGCAGTTACATAGTTCAATTACACCCATAAAACAAGCTCTAAACACGGTCAAGCCATAAACCACATTGTATTTCCTCCCCTGCATTGCGTGCAACTTTTAACAAAACACTGAAAACCTGTTAAGGCTACGCAACAACTGCAAGCAGCAGCTGGAGGCAAGCACGGCAATGGATTTAACTACTATATTGTGCAGCCCATAAGTTCCTCCTTAATGGGCCCCTTTTCGTGACAGAACTTGCCTCCTTTGATGTGCAGCCTCACATGCTATACTAGGCACAGCAAATGAACCGTTTTCTTGAGTGGCTTTAGTTTCTGAATGCAATTCTCCAACTAATCTCTTAAAACAGAGATTTTTGTCTTACAGCCAATATCCCTCCTTTTAGAAAAGGGATCATGTAATAAAGGTGCCAGGGATCTGTATTATCATAATCAAATTAAAACCTTCAGTGTATTTATAGGGACCCTGTGAATATGTCATCTCAGAAGAGTTAACTGGAGCTTTCTTTTTCTTCAGCCCTCCCGGGTTTAGACGTGTTTTGCCTCAGGATGGAGGGCACAAGGACTCCTGACCTCCCGCACCTGAAGCCTTCGCTTTTATCAGCCTCACACACTGGGAACAACTCAAAATGACTGTTAAGCACACGTGTATTGTGTATCGGAGCGCAATGCATACCCAGCGAGGCTGCTGCTGCTCCAAAATGCCACAAATTCTCCCCAACGGCTCCATGGCATCAGGTTGGCCCCTCTTGACGCGGGCAGCCGCCTTGTCCTCCCAGACAGGGCCTTTGGGGTAACGTCTTCTCGGCGCCCTCGGCTCCTGGACGTCACGAGAGGGAGGAAGGAACAGGGAAAAAAAAAAGTCAGGTATTGTGCATGGTCGAGGTTTTTAGGGAATTCTGGATTGTTCCCACTAGCCTGTAAATCAAAGATGAAAAAAAAAAAAAAAGCTAAGTAAAGCAAAGTAAAATAAAGTAAAATAAAAGAGGAAAATAAAAAAGAGGAAAATAAAATAAAAAGAAAATAAAAAGAAAATAAAAAGCAATGAAATTAAATGGAACAGAATGGCGCGGCGCACGGGAAGCAGCCCCGGAAGAGCGCGCGCCGGGGCCGCCGGGCGCCGCCATGGCAACGCGGCGGGGCAGGGGGCGGGCCTCGC
>VWPW01028245.1:949116-1019275 GCA_013389825.1 Crypturellus undulatus | reverse complement strand
GGGGCGGCGCTCGCTCGCTCGGCGCGATGGACACGCTGGGCAGGAAGGTCGTGGTGTGCGACAACGGCACCGGGGTGAGTCCCTCCGCCACCGGCACCAGGAGCGCCGGTCTCCGCCCCGGCCCGCCCCGGCTTCCTGCCGGCATCCGGGCCGCGCCCGCCCCCCCCCCCACCCCGGGCCCGGCCGCGGCCTCCGGGCACCGAATGAATGGCCCGTGTTGGGGGGGGAGGGGGCGTTTGCACCCGCGTGCGCCCCCCTCTGCGTGGGGCTCCCACGGGTTTCCCCGGAGCGAGGCGCGCGCCAGACACGGAGCATGTGCGTAGATTATAAATGTTCTCCAAATTATGCGTTAATCCGAATGATGGGCCCGTCCGTTTCGAGCGCAGGCAGGCAGCGCTGCACCCCGCCCCGCGCCGGATTTGTGTCCTCAGAGAAGCCTTTCACACCGATGGTCGTGAAAAGGCACCAGGGTCCTTCCATCCAGAGCCTCGCGACCCGCAAAGGCCCCCCAGAACGGGGCTCTCCGATAACAGAGCGCAGAGGTTCCCCTCTTGCCGCGCCGCACCGCGTAAGCGCGAGTGCCCACGCGAGAAACAGGAGCTTTGTGGCTGTTCTGGAGGCCTCGGGGGCCTCGGCAGGAAGTGACAAAGATACCATTTTAAAGGCAGCAGATAAGGTGCTGTAGGTGGATTCCCACCTTAGCAGTTTTGTTCAGCAGTGGCGATTTTCCTCCAGGAAAACCCTCAGGGGAGCTAACAGATCTGACAGCATATCAGGAACTCGCGAATGGCAAAAAAAGGGAGTTTTTTTTTTTTTTTTTTGAATAAATACAAAAATATCTAAAGCTGATGATTGAATAGTCAAGACAAAGAATGTCACAGTTAATTCCAGTGGCAGGGTGCTGGATCTCCCAAGTTGTTTCTGATAAGCATCTGAGATGATTTGAGTGGCTCCCAAAGAAAAAAATCAGATTTGACAGTTCTGAAGTCTCCTTGTTTTTCAACCCTTAGAAAAATTCTCTCTAATAGGGTGTAATGCCTTTGGGCCTTTTTTACCCTATCTTGTAGTGAAAAGGAAGAGGGATTTGCCATTTTCCATTTACAAATGGATATGGAAGCAGGATTCGGTGTGTGGGTTTTTTTTTTTTTTTTTTTTGTATTTAAATACTCTTTTTTGTGGGCTCTGATAGAACTGATAGAAATTTATGTAATTTCAGGATCTGTTGCTTTAATACAGTTTTTGTACATAGCAATGAGTTAGTGGTTACTAAGTACATCATGTCGCACTGTAGTCAGTCTCAGGGATAAAACATGGCACAGAAGCAGTTATTTTCACTCAATTTTACAAGCTGTCATTGGGATCCTGCTCTTGTACTGTGTGTGTTTTTAAATCAGAGGCATCTAATGTGTTCTTTTTTCCCCTCTATCAATTGTACCACCTGGATATAAATAAATATGGCACTTACTGTTACACTGCCGCTACAGTCCATAGTGTAGGGGTGTTTTGCCTCAGCTTCTGCTTTTTGGAGCTACGTTTCAGCTCTGAGCAGAACTGTGCGTGTGTGGACATCCCCTGACCCCAGAGATAACTGTGTACAATGCAAATGATTGGTGTTGAAGCTGTAAACTCAAAATATTCAGACTGAATTGGGATAAATTCAATAAAATTCAGTTCGTAAGATCAGAATATCTTGAGACTATCAATTCCTATATTGTCAAACTTGTATTTTTATAGTAAATATTGTTATACAGTAAAAAAGAGCTGCTTCGCATTAGAATACTGCCTGATGCACTATGATATGTCTTCTTAAACCCTGACTCCTGTCTCTTGCTTAGTGCTAAAAACAAAAATGCAGAATATTTTTAGAAATTTTAGATGCATTTTTAGCTTTTGACTTGTGTGGAAGCATACTGTTCACGTCATGCCAAAATATGGGTTTTTAATGCATTTGGCTGCTATCAGTCTTTGAGGAAGAAGTGATGAAGTGCGTTCTTGCAACACACACTCTGAGAGAGGCGTCAGTGCCATCTTAGAGCTGTTGAGGTGGATTCTTAGTACAAGTCAAACAGTGACTTCCTTAATGACCTGGACAGTTTTTCTCATTGTATTTACCATATCTGTTTAGCATTTCCTTCAATTAAAAGAATCAAGCAGAGATACCTGATAAGAATAATATTCCTGTTAAGACTTGTCATGTGATAAGTTTATGAGCAGATGTAGAAAGCTTCCTCATTCTTTTAATTTGAAAGAATACTTATACATACAAGTTCTTACTGCTTGATGACTCAGTAGGAAGTGAAAGAGTCAGTACAAACCACAGTGCAAAGGAGAAGGAACTATATATGGTAAAACCTCTTGCATATGTGGTCTTGCACACAGGCAACCTTAAGCACTAATTTTAAAATGCTTCTGATGCAGAGCAAACATTTGCAAAAATGCATGATATTGAATTCTTGGCCTCCTTAAAGAGATGTGCAAATTCACTGCATTTTTAATGTTACAAGCATGGTACATAGTAAGTACTGTACTGAAGTTATATAAAGATTGTTTCAAAGAGTGTACCCAATAATCAATGGGAGAGAAATAAGCGTGCTGTGGTTAAATTTTATTCAGAGGTTTCAAATTCAAAGTGGGAAGTGCGATGAATTTGGTCATTAGAAAATGAAAACCTGCTATATCCCAAACTGCTAAGTTCATAATGTTTAAATAAAGATTTTTGGGGGGCTCTTGTAAAGGAGATAAGGAGGGGAAAACATCTATTTTTTTTCCTCAAAAAATGAAAACTGTCTAGTATCTGTTATCTAGGGGCACATTTTTGTCCATTGGATGAATCAGCTGCTGCTTGTACTAGGTCTTTTCCTTTAGCTTAATAACCAATACTGTGTCACAAGGAACCTCCCAAACTAGCTGAATATGATCTATCTATCTAAGGGCAGGAAGAACCTGACCCTGGGAAGAGGGGCTGACGAGGCTGACATATGAGGCTAGACTTGTTCTCACCTTCACCAAATAAGTCTGTAGCCTAGGGGAAAAATTATAATCCATGAAAGGGCAGGTAAAATTTCCAGCTTTCTGTTTTGCTATTGAGTTTTGTAAAAATGTTGTTTTTAAGGTTCTTAGTTCCATTATGAAAGAGAAAGGGAATGGTCTCTGAATGCCAAAGCTCAGTTTCATTCATCATATTTCATATAGGCTAAATCTAGTTTTGATTTCAGACAGGCTGATTGTGAAATTATAAAAATGACAATTTGTTTTCCAAATCAGGCATTTGTCATTGTCAATATGCTGCTATCACATAATCTTTGGGAAGGTGTGTCAAATCCCTGAGGGCTTTGCACAGAAAGGTACTAGAAGTTACTCTTCCAGTTCAAACTGCAGGAGCTTAGACTAACTATTTTTGGAATTCAGCATTCAAACACTGAGAGCGGAGCTTCTTGAGTCCAAGTTCCAGTAGGACAAGTTGTAAAAATTTGTTTGGATGTCTGGGCTGCTTGAAGGTGCTTATGGCTCGTACAACTTCTGGAAGAAGTTAGAAGATATGATTGTGCAGACACTTTTACAGGATCTCCTGCTGATTTACCCAAACTTCAATGCGCAGTGAAATTCTGATCCTTAACAAGCATACATTAATATTGGAGCAGTAATAAAAATTGTGTGATTGCACTGTATGTGATAATTCAGCAAGCCCGAAATGAACGTTATTTTTTGTAAAAATCTGTTCACCATTATTTGAGTTCAGGCTGGTCCTTCAGACTGTCTCAAGTGCTTCCTCTGGTATGAAAGGCCAACTGTCAAGTCTTTTGGCACATGCAGGTAGTGCAGTGCAATCCAAAAATGCTTGTGGCTACTCTTTTTCATAGCAGCACCACATTCTCAAATACATAATGAAATCTATATAACTCCTTAAAGTAGCAAAGGGGAGATAAGTGCTGGCCTTTTCTGAAGACATAGTTTGTACTAGAATAAGTGAAATGAGTTTCTTATACAATATCTTTCACTGGATATGCCAAATAGCTCTGCCTTTGGCGAGAGCAGTCACAGAATGGGGAAAAATGATGGGGGCCACAAAAAGCAAAGACATTTCTTTCCTTTCCTCCACCATTGTATGTTTTCTACTGGGTGCTGATGAAGGAAGTTTAACATTTAAACCCTTAAATGAATGAGGATCTATTTGCTGAAGTACTAATTCATGCTGGTTTTAGTTGTACCCTTTGCCGTACCCTTTGCTGTGGTAATTGCCTCAGTGAAAGCCTTCAGAACTCACTTCAGAAAATTCAGTGGGAATTTTCAGATTGACAGGTGGCTTTTAGTGCAATGTAAAATAGATAATTTGTCACTGAGATGGGGACCCAAAGCAGTTGTCCCTTCTCTGTCCTCGTAGGCCTTTGACATCTAACTGCACAAAGCCCAGAGCAACGTGAGTCTGAGACTGAACTCACAAGCTGCTGAGGTTCTCTCCTACCCGAGGGATCCTATGAGTCTGTTACCTCTGGGTGCCTGGTTGCTTCAGGAATTTTGCAGGAGAAAATGCGTCATGTTTGGTTCAGGCCTGTGTGATTTTCTTCTGCCGTACTGCTATGCCATGACACACGGCATGTACTGAAGAAGAGAAGCCTGCTCTCCATTAACCCTGATAGGCATCAGAGTAGGATGGCTGAAGTGGGTAATTTGCTGCTTGCCGTGAGCTTTAATTGTAGCTTCTTGCAGTTTTTGGCGAACAGATGAGCTTCCTCAACTGAACCTATGTATTTCTTACACTCATTCTTTCCTCAGTGTTTTCCCGGTGACAGAGAACTTCCTCTTTTCATAGGTATTTATAACAAAAAGTGTTTAAGCCTGTCTTCTTTGTGAATTGCTATCAGCTAAGGTTTTATTTGTCCCGTACCTTTCAGAATGGCTTACTGCAAACTCAGATTTTTCCCTTAGAACAAATTCTGTAAATTCTGAAACGTTTCATAAAAATTAATCTGAATCGTTCAGAGATTCTCACTGCTTGCTCCCTGTTAAGCCCTTTCTATAACAGCTTAATACTTAGATTCGTGTGATTGTGCTTCTTTCTGATGCGTGTCCTGCTGCCTTTCTTCTAATGGGAGGGCTTAGTTAATTTGGTGTCATTGGGTGCTTGTTAAAAGGTGATCTGTTGCAAAATGATCCATTTCAGCTTGTTGGAGAACTTTTACATAGAAAGGAATAAAAAAACAAATGCTGGAAGCTGTTACATCTCTCATTGTGTTTAGTAGCTTTAGTGCTGTTCCTTCAAAGTTTGACCACTTCCTTTAAAAAACATTCTGTTCAGTATTATGGATCAAGACATCACTGAACATGTGCAAAAGTGATTTGAAAGCATAAATCCAACTGGTTTCCAGTGGGGTACATACTTCTAAAAGATAAGGCCTAATGTTTTTATCCTAAAACAGGTTTCTGGTAGTAAACAAACACAGTGCATATTCTAACCCAATTATTTATTTCTTTTCAGTTTGTGAAATGTGGCTACGCAGGCTCAAACTTTCCAGAGCATATTTTTCCAGCTTTGGTTGGAAGACCTATTATAAGATCAACTGCTAAAGTGGGAAACATTGAAATCAAGGTAATTTTTTGTTATTATTTCTTTCTAATGGATGAAAATAGGGCAGCCTTTGACTTGCATAATTTTTGCAAAAGTTTTTTTTTCCCCCTTGTTACTGTTTACCCTGCTTCAGTATCTCTTGATTCATTTATCTGTTGGATTTTAGCCTGTCACATACTGCAAAATACCAGATAGGGTAATCTAAAGCTGCTAGAGACCTTCAGCTAGTGAAATGGAAGAGGTAGCAGGTAGGACTCAAGTGGTTCTGGGGAAAAAGGGACTTCAAATGCCAGTGTATAAATGAAATTAAGATTAAAAGGCAGAAGTCTGACAGAAGTGTAGCCTAGCTGTAATATAATATTCCCGAGACAGTGCTGAATAACGAACAGCTGAACATTTCAGTTCTTCCTATCCTGTTTGCTTACTGCTCACAGTTGATCATCTGTGATCTTGTATAAGATGTTTAGTTGTGTTTACATTTCATTGTTGCTTTTTTTGGTTTGTTTTGTTCCTGCTGATGATAGATATGGTACTTCACACCAGCTGGGAAGGGAGAGGTTCCTTGCTTCTGATGACTTCATCTTAAGACATAATTCAGGCCTGGGCTCAGGGAGGAACCACTGATTGAGAATCTTTTCCCGATGTCTGGGGGAGCTGCCATTTCTCACTTTACCTTGTAAATGCACAGCAGTACTGCAAATGTTAGTAGTTGGCTGGGCAATAAAGACTTTGGTAGCTCCTTCTTGGCCCTGCATGGTTAGAGCCTCCCTTCTTGTTCCTAGCCACACATCTCGCCTCATGCTGGCAATGCTGCTTGTGCAGTCATGTCGTGAGCCACTTTAGAAAGCCAATTCAATGGATAAAGAGTAATTTGTTTGTGGAAAATTGTAGTATCTTGGTCAGTTAAAGCTTTGACTGCCTCACTCAGCAGTTTTGCAAGGCAGAACCAGGAACCTGAAGGAGAAGTGGGAGGGACACGGAACTAGATAAGCTGTCACTTAGGCCAGCTAAGGTGAAGCAGAACCACAGTCTTTCAGTTGTACCTTATCTGTTGCTAGCTGAGCATCAGCTTAGCTGAAAAAAAAAATCTGGCCAGTCCTATTTGCAGAACTCTGTGTGAGAACTTAGGCTTTCTGATTTTAGCTGCTGCCTGTAAAAAAGCTGGTAACATCAGTGCAGAAGGCAGTGTTAATAGGCAGAGAGGAAGAAAGGCATCAGGTTTTTCCAAACTGCTTCCTCCCCTGCTCTGCACATTGCAGTTCCCTTTACCTTGTGTCAAGGGTGGTGTGGGTGGAAGGATGGAGATCTCTTTGCCTTACACAGTAGGTAGGACGATTAGCAGGGAGAGGAAAAATACTTTCCATTTTCTTGCAAGTCCTAGGTAGAGGCGTTTTGTCAGATGTGTACTTAAATTGGATTTGACAAGCAGGTCCCAATAAAGTGTAATGGAAGTTATGCTGTGGTAACAAGGCTTAAGTCCAGGAGAAATTCACTGGCACAAAATCTTATTGATGAGGTCATATTTATTTTCTGTCTAGCTGTTCTTATATAACCTGCCTTGCCAGTTTTGGTGTCCTTTGCTTAGCTAATAACTTATTTTAATACTATTAAAGATGACAGTGTTGGATTAGGAAGAGGAAGAAGCGGCTAATTGTTATAGGATGGATGCAAAAACAAACAGCCTAAAACCCACAATAATCTCTTCATTTTGTATAAATTGTCCTTTTTCTTCTTGAGCATGGGAATACTTGGGTGTATTTCAGAGTATAAAGTGTTGTGTCCCAATTCTTCCTAGTTGTAACTTCTGTCTATTATAGCTAGTCTTTCTTAAGAAAAAGGTATATCAAGAGAAGAAATCTGTGCCACAGATATTTCAACTATCCCAGTAGGATAATACAGGAGAAGGCTTGTTAAGTTTTTTCTGTGTGGGATTCCTGTAGGTTTCCTAAAAGCATTTTAGCAAATGACTTTTATGACGAAGTTTAATTCTAGGTATTAACTGCAAGTTCTTGCTAGATAAGTTTAAAACTGGGTAAAGGAAGCTGACAAGATGATTAGCAGTTCAACTTTTGAAAAGTGCTCAGAAAAGCTAATTTTTGGTGTGAAATTCAGAAACTCTGTGAAAAGAATCCAGAAGATTTTGAAAACAGTGGTTTCATCCATCTGTTGAGCTATCAATTTCAAGTTGCTGTATCCATTTTTACTTTCAGATTCTGGTTTCATGTTTCAGGGAAGTTTTGTTGAGCGCAGCTTAGTAGTCAGGGCTGCTTATACCAACACAGCACAGCGGCACTGAGAATTTTCTTGCTGCTATAGAAGTTTGAGGTACTGGTATCTGTTTTATTTTTTTTTTCCCCTTAAGTTTCTTAGTTCCCTTGTTTTGGTTTATTACACGGCCATAAAAGAACAGGTAACATGAGTGAATATGGCCAGGGCCTGCTTAGGTCTCTGCTGCTGTCTGAGAAATGACAGCAGGATGTCAGCCTCGGTAGCAGGGAGGTAGCTTTTCCCACAATCAATATGCAACGTTAACACAAAAAATCTGTTAGTACTGGGATCGTTTTCAAAGGCGGCTGCTAGAGAGACTAAAGCACTTTTCCTCTGCTCCATTTATATGTTAAGTAGATTTGCCTTTATGGAACTGATAGTTGCCATGTTGCTTTTAACAGCCTAGGTGACTCAAAGGAGATTTAATTGAAGGAAGAAAACCATATTAGTAGAGAAAATTGTTTTAGTACAATTGTGAACAATGTACAGATGCATATATTTTAAGTATTCCTAAGTGCTTCCAAACTTTAATTCTCTTTTCTTCCGTCCTCCATAGGATGCTGCAGGCAGGGGCTTTCAGTAGTAACTGCTGTTACTACTCCACTTCACGATCACTTTTTTCCATTCTAAAATTAGATTGCGTAAATAAAGTAAATATCCTTGATACTTTCCACGTATTTGTTCCATGACATATGGATTAGTATGTTTATAGAGAAACGCTTTCATGTTTTTGTTTTCAGTTCTTGGGTGTTTAAGGGTGAATATTTAGCAATTGTTGGAACTAGTTATGGTCAAATACCTTGTGCTGTCTAATTTACTTCAGATAAACACAATGCCCAGGGTAAAATTCCAGTGTTACAGAATATTTATGGACCTAATCTTGTTTACTAGAAGGATGCAGATGTACTGATCTTATGTGCAGCATATGATGCATAGAAATGAGATGCCGGTGACTTGTAGCAATAACTTACTTTAAATGAGAGACTTTAATCTTAGATCTTGAGAAAGGCTTGGCCGTAACTACACTAACTCAGATCATTTCCAGCTCTACATGCCTCTCTCCTCAGCTTATTTCTACTGTGTACTTTAAATAATTTGAGAATTTCATTTAGGCCTTTTCTGACTTTCTTACTTCTACCTTCTTTCTTCACCTTTCTTGACCTGTTGAAGTAGAATAACAAAAAGATGGTAAGTGAGGTGCCCCCTGTGCTGTTTGTTCACCATTTTTGCTTGATGGGACCTAGTAGCTGTCATGTTATTTTTGATGCTTTTTATTGTTTTGTCTTGTCTTACATTTTACATTTGAATACATACTTATTTTGGACGATGTTCATTGCTTTGGTTTACTAGCAACTAATTCATTAGAATATTGTATGTATTGCTTCTAAATGTTACATAACCTGTAGTTTTGCAAGATGCAAGAATAACACTTGTAGATCAACACGAGCTCGGTATCTTCAACAGTATGACTTGCTTTATTTAACATTACAAACTAAGGGCTTGAAGCAACTTTCAGATTTCATCTAGAGAAATATTATTCAGAGAATAGAAGTGGTGGAAACATTGAATGAGCTGTCCCTGGTTCCTCTCTGCACCTTCACCTGCTTGAGTATGCAGGCTGTTTGTTAGGACAACTCTTCTGCCCTTTGGCTTGGTTTGAAAAGGACACAGAGATTTTGTGCAGCTTTCCCTGTGCATTAGGACAGTGGCTTTTCCTAGCTTCTGTCCTATTCAGTAGCATAAAGCTTCAAAAAACAGTACACAGAACAAGTTTCAAATTTTTGGTACTGGTGAACTTTGTTCTTCAAAATTCTCGAAGATAATGTGGCTACACGATCTCTTCATGGTGTATTTTGCTAAAGTACGTTTGATTTTTAGAATGTAACAGCCTTGACTTCTGACTTGATACAGTTGAGGTAACCAAAGGGTGATCTGCTGTGCAAGGGAAAACAAATGCCTTGTCAGGGAGAGGAGGTAGAAGAAGAATTGTGTGATTTAAATGAACTTTATGATCAACTTTGTTACTACTGCTTTTTAAAGTCATTATATAAACTAGATTTTTCATTGTGCATCTTTTTCTCCTTTTTCCCTAGCGTTGAATTGTGGGTTGAGTAACCTACATTTCAGTGTTGTGTGCCACAGTAGCTGCAGACTCTGGAGGCATATTTTTGTGCGAGGCAGCTGTGGGCTTTTTGTTTCGATTTTGAATGAAATGATGAATGGAAGCAGGACTGTTGGTGCCTGGAAATGTGTTCTCAGAGTATAAATATGATTAAGTCAGTGAAGGCTTCTTTGGAAGAGCATGGGATATAACACGGAGCAAAGGTTACATTTTATTGTGCATACTTCCTTTGGGAAATATGTGGAAAGGAAAAGATATGGTGGTACTAATTCGAATGTGCAGTGTTTTGCATAACTAACTTTGATGAAAGGACCGCTTAATTAGTGCAAGATGAACATACAAACTGTGCATTACTTGGTTGCATTTGTGTAAGAATGGGACTCTTGGCTTAAGAATTTTGGCATGGACCAGATGAGGTATTTTCTGTTTAGATGTCTCTCTTCTTCACACCCTACTGACCTAGGCTAATATGTGACCCATTGTTTCTTTTAATGTCTGGTGTGGAATTTCTAATCCCTTATTTGCTTTTGCTACTGTTCTGTATGCTTATGCACCACTCATTATTCCTTTTTTGGCAATGTGCACAGAAATTTGCAACATGCATGGAAAACTATTCTGCAAATCCCACCTATTTCCCTTATGTGCTATTTTGCATCTCAGCCTTTTCAAATGAGTATTTGATAAAAGCATTTTGGAGGTGTCAGTGGAGAAACATCTATGCTTATAAAGGTCTTCATAGAGTCTTGCTCTAACAGGATTTGCTGGTATGTTTAAGGTTAATTAGAGAATGGAATTAAAACTGATTTTGGAAAGGTTTGGGATGGGTCACGGCTGTACTATATGAAATATATTCTATTTCTTAAGTACTTGAAAGCCATTCTAAAATGTGGGCGTTGTTTAAGAGCACAGTTGGACACAAGCTGGAGCTGTTCATTGTCAGTCTTGATCATTTTGACAAGAGATCTTTGAAAACACTGACATGTTTCTGTGTTACAATTTTATAGGACCTCATGGTTGGTGATGAAGCAAGTGAATTACGCTCAATGCTGGAAGTTAATTATCCAATGGAGAATGGCATAGTTCGGAACTGGGATGATATGAAGCACCTTTGGGATTACACGTTTGGACCAGAAAAACTTAATATTGACACAAAAAATTGTAAAATATTACTCACAGAACCGCCCATGAATCCAACTAAGAACAGAGAGAAGATTGTGGAGGTACGTCTGGCACATAGAAACTAGTTATTACTCTTGTTGAACAATGGCTAAGAGGTCGTATCTTTAGCTGTTGAGGCAAAGCAGTTCTCCCGTTTTCTAACCAAAACTGCCTCGGCCTTGGTCATCAAGGCTACTGCAGTCAAACACCAACAGACCTGTCTCATTCTAAAGTTACAAGCAGGCTTCTTGTCTCCAGGGAGCTATCACAAGGAAACCACAGAACTGGGGGTACACATCTTGGTTCCAAGAACCAAGATTGGCTTTTGGATGATGGCAGTTTCTTCAAATGACCTAGACTTCCTTAAGCTCATAAGATTTTTGAGTAAATTTAGGCTTGAGAAAAATATTTACGAGATGGGGCAGTGTTATTGGAGCTATCTAAGACGCGGTGAAGTGTGATGACAAGCAATTTACTAATCTTTGATTAATATTAGGGATCATTAATGAAAGCTTTCTAAGAAGGAAGATCCTGGGCGACCTAACTTCCTCTGAACCTAATACTAGTGTCAAGTGCTTGTTGCATAGATTTAATAACATGTGGCAAGGGCTTAGATTCTGAAAAGCAATAATGTGTGAGGAGAGCTAAAAGTTTGGGTTTCTTTTTCTCGATTGTCACAGATATTTCCAGTTCTTCTAAGTATTCAACGTAACAAAAATGTTACAGATTCTAAAAAGCTCATCCACTTACCAGGACTTGAAGTGTGAAAATCTATATTCTCCGCACCCTAACTCAGTTCATAAGTTTAATAAGACTTTTATCATTTCCTGCACACCTTGCCTCTCAAATCCTTTTGTTGGCACAGCTGCGGTAACACAGTCTGCAAAGTGGCAGTGAATGTTTTTGCACTAATGTTTCCATGGCTGGAGAGAGAGTTGAGTAAAGCAAAGGTGGGAAAACTTCGATAGAAAAAAACAAAGTGTGCAATTTGAGTTTGTTTCTACTTTCAAGATTTCCTAGTGATTATGGCCACATTAACAACAACATCTCTTATATGTCAGGCACTCGTGGTGTGACGGGCAGAGCAGCCTCTGTGGAGCAGGAATGGTTGAATTTCCTGTTCGGGCTTCTCTGTGTTTCAGCTATTTACAATAGTGTTCTTGTTTCTGTTTTCCTCTGTAACACAACGGGCTGCTTTTAGTTTTTCTGAGTAATTTTATACAAACCATTTCAATTTATGGTAAGAAAAAAGCTTAGTCATCTGACCCATTTCAGATTGATATATATATATGTGTGTGTGTAATTTGTGGGTGTGTGTCTGTGTACATATATAGATATATACACACACACCCCTATATACATCCATACACACACTTGTATACCCCCAGCACATTATATATACGTTTATATATACTGTACTTCATTCTGACTTCCAGGGAATCTTTTTCCCCACCTCATTCTTCCATCCAAGCCCAGCTAATTGTAATACCAATAAGTATCCACCTGCCATATATAGAGAGTAAAACAGGTATTTTAAAAATACTGTTGTTCACAGCACTTAGAAGACACTGACTGTCCTTCAGTTTTGCTTTGTGCTGCAATACCTTAGTCTAGTTCCATGGTACATTCTCATTGTGCAATACACTCAGGAGCTGCCAGGCTTTTATGGCATATTATGTAGCCATAGAGATACTCTAGTACAGTCACTTCTCCTTATCCTAATCTAGGATTCCTTATCTTTTATTCCCCAAGCGTTAGCTCTTCCTTACTTGACTCATTCAGAGCAATGCTACTGGCTTTTAAGAGAATATTCTGTTCAGTATTTGCATCTTAGATTTGTTAGTGTCTAGGTCATGTGTTAAGGCATTTTTTCCATGTCAAATAGAACAGATTTAGGCCTCTTGAAAGAAAGAAGACCTCAAAGCCCTGCATGTAGGTGTTAAAAGGTTTTTGCAGTAACTTCTTGAGCATGGCATAATGTGCGAAGGCAGCACTTAATGCCATGCGAATGTTCAAGTACTGTTGGGATGCTAAAGGTGGCTGTTACCCAAGCCAGCAGCCAGCCTTGTCACGGCGTGCTCGTTCTCAGCCCCTGCACCTGTCTTGTGCCAGATCTCCTTTTAGATTACTCCGTTTCTGGCGGGGTTTTATAAAATAGGCGGTGTTCCCACAGCAAGGTGTTCTGCAGCGCACCCTCCGTATGCCCTTGAGTAACTCATGTCTATGACTGGCACAGATTTTGAGTAGGTTGGTCATTTTTTTAAACTAGGCTTGACCTCTTCTGCGAGGATTGGTTTCCTTTCTGCAGATTTAGTGAGAGCACCCAAGCTGTAGAATGAAGAAATACGACAGTGTTTGGGGTGGCCCTGGTGAAAGGGGGAAGAAAGACCCTCCCATAGGGTTCCCCGTGCAGGATATTGCTCATTGTCCTCGGAAAGATTGAATGTCTCAAACAAAATGTTTGTGTGTCACATTGATGGCATTTCTTTTCCTCCTCCCAGCCTTCTGCTTCAGAAACAAAGTGCAGATACAAACCAATCATAAGTATTTCTTTCTTCTTTTGCGAAGTATTCCATTACTCAAAATAAAATGAACCCAGCTTAGAGGGCTTATTTAATACTGAACTTGTTTGGCATGCTTCACAGTTGGCTGAGTTATTTATGCCTGCCACCTAAAAAAAGATGAAATAATTAATTTGACTTGGAGAGGATCTTGTTTTTGAGTTGGCCAGCCATTTAAAATCCGCTAATCTAACAAAAAAAGGTTCTTTAAATACTTCTGAATACTGAAATTGTCATGCATCAGCTTTTTTCTTTAAAAATATTTAGGTATCTTTCTTGAACAGTGGGAGTACTGAACACTTAATTGGTTTATAGCCCTAAGATTTGCAGAAGTGCTCAAGATGCCCTGGAATAACAAAGCCATAACTTGTTTGTGCTAGAATAATAAAAGTTAATCATTTTTTCCTGTTCCTAATGAAGTATGTTGAGAGGAAAACTGCTGTACAGTATGACTTGTTTACGTGGCCTTCTCTGTGTTTATAAAGAGCCTGTAAACAGCATGTGCTTTCAACTTTCTTCACTGAAACTAGTTTGGAGGGATAGGGGAACCCAGCCTCCAAAGGAGGCACTGTCTTCTGTGTTGTGCAAACCTGCAAGAAGCCCCTGAGTGGCACTGTCCATATTTCTTCAATTACAGAGGATTTGGAACAAAAAACAATTTTAGAAAGCTTGTCAGAAGCTGTAGGAAGGAAAGAGGAAGGTCCAGTTACCACAAATAGCCCGTGACACCGCGCAGATTGTGGACCTGCATGGGCAGGAGTCTGCTGGGGCTTTGTTTGACATATTCCGTGGTTGTTTAAGGACTGCAGACCTCAGGATCAGGAAGGCAAAGCCTGAGCGTGGTTAGGATCAGGGCACACGCCTTTAGCAAACGTCTTGTTCCCTCGTCACCCTTCAGTAATGAAGTACTTGGCTGGTCTACAAGTGCTGCCTCCCACTCATTAAGTACTTTGCAAAATGGCTTAATAAAGCTACAGAAATTGGTGTGTGGGTTTCTTGAAGGTATTAAACGTGGTTGTTAAAAGGATGGGAAATGTTTTAACTGCTTGATATTGCTCCTGTGACATGAATGGGCAAGTAAGGTGTAGAACTGAATGTACTACTTACTGCTGTAAAACAAGCTGGTTTCTAATGTAACAACTAATGTAACAACTTGGATTTATTTTTCTGCTTAGCAAAAATATCATTATTGAAATACAGTTTTCTTTTAAATGGCTGTGTAATATCTTTTAAGAATTTGTCTTTATTTGCACATTTATTTTGCCTTTGTCTTACAGGTTATGTTTGAGACATACCAGTTTTCTGGGGTATATGTAGCCATTCAGGCTGTTCTTACTTTGTATGCTCAAGGTAGGTGAAAATAAATGTTTAATTTATAAATGTGTTACCAAACCAAAATTCTAATGTAGTATTGATGTATTTTGGCCTTATTTCAATACTAACCTAAGTAAGCTCAACTCTAGTCATTACTTTGTAAATAGTAAGATGTAAAACAACTTAGAGCAGCCTATAGAGTTTTTCCAAACTGCTTTTAAATGAAAGTTCAAGACCTTCTAAAATATAACAACCAAGCAACACCTAAATGGAATGCTTGCTTTTGAAAATAAAAGTTCTTTAAAACTTTCCACTTAAATCAATAGCAGTAAAGATTAAAATAGTTTTGTCACAGTAAGTAATGTTGCTGCTGCTAAAACTCTTCAAACCAGTTGTTGCTTTCTTGCAATTCTGCCTGTGCATGCCTCTTTTTAAGGCAAAGGGGTTTACAGATCACAACCTAGTTCTAAATTAGGAAATTCTTGAGCAATTCCTGATTGACAGTCTTTTGAACCTAGATGTGGTCTCTTCTGATGTACTTGCTCCTTCCGTGGAGCAAATGGAGTCTCAGTAGTTTTGCCAAGTCACGAATAAATCTGAAGATCTGAAATAACAACAATCCCTAGTAATTCCAAGAAGGTAAATCTGTGGCATGAGTAGTGCCAGGTTTCTCCATTTTTCCAAAACTAATATCAGGTGAATCTGTTGAGGAATTTATGCTCTAGCATTTAATGATCTTAGAATAATGATATTCTCTTTAATTGAAGCACAATTTAAGATGTCAAAATATGGGATAAATTCTGAACTGTAGAGTACTAAGTGTGTAGGAAGGCATACATGTAATACCATGTAAAAATGTGTGAGAAAGCATTTGTTGGTGTGAAAATCTTAAATTTAAAATCAAGCATATATTAAATATATTAAAATTTGTAAGTTATTTCCATTAAACAAATTTTAATCGTGATCAGTTTCCCCAAAATGATGACTGAGAGGCAAAGATGGCCTGAAAATAGCTATTTCATTTTAATTTTAGCCTCTCTATTATTCTGCCCTATTTACAAAAGTACTATAAATAAAAAATGTATATATTTTTTTCCATTCTTTAAGGGTTGTTGACTGGTGTTGTTGTGGACTCTGGAGATGGCGTAACTCATATTTGTCCAGTTTATGAAGGCTTCTCTCTCCCTCATCTCACCAGACGGTTAGATATTGCTGGGAGGGATATTACTAGGTATCTTATTAAGGTAAGCTGGTGTGAATCTTTTAGGTTGAGGTTGATATCCAGGGTGGGCTAATTTGAGTTAAAATCCCTTGATACCATGAAAGCAGTATGCACGTTTCCCTTTCTTATTAATGCATTAATTACCCCGGTATTTTCTGTGTTGCTTCAATCTGTATTTTGTTTGTTCATGTAAATCGCATGTGATATGATGGATATTATTGAGAGATTTCACTTTCTTATGATAGCCCTGTAGGAAGGAACAGTTTTTCTCTTGGGAAGGAAAAGTGGAAAAAAAGCCATTAGCTTTCTCGATACATGAAAATGAGGTTGTGTTCCCTCAGATCTGCGTGTTATTTTCGGAAAGACATTTTTACAGGGTTGAAATGATATTGTGATTCTTAGCTCCTTGTTAATCAGGCACTATACACCAGTGGTTAACCTGGGGAATGCCTTGATGTTCTGGCGTCCTAAACATAAGAATTATTTTCATGATCTTCCTCTTCTCTTACGCTGAAAGTTGTAGTGAAGAAAAACAGACTTGACTTGATACTAAATCTGCTGTTACAAAAGGGAAGCAATTAAAGATACAGGTGTTTGAGTGTGCTGCTCTGCTGCTAAGAGAACTGCCTGTTGCTCCTGCTCCCTGCTAACGTGCTGTGTTGGCCGCAGCTCCTCCTGCTGCGGGGCTACGCCTTCAACCACTCTGCTGACTTCGAGACTGTTCGCATGATCAAGGAAAAACTCTGCTACGTGGGCTACAACATCGAGCAGGAGCAGAAACTGGCACTAGAGACCACAGTACTAGTCGAATCCTACACGGTGAGTGTTTTGAGATAGTTTTTGTTGTCTTGAAGCTCAGAGGTCTAAATTCGGGTAACGTTTAGCTTTGCATCTCTTAATACTTTTCAAAAAAAGCACTTCTAAACAAACACTAGGAACTGTACCTGCAAGGATATGCTTGGTCTCAAAGTATTAGTGTGTCTGGTCCCTGATCTCTGCAAATAAATTACATAATGATTGAAAAAAATAATGTTCTTTTTCATAGTACCAAGTAACTCTTTATGGTGCTGATAACTATCAGCATGTTACATTTTTCCAGTGTTAGGAAACGATGTAGATCAGTTCCTCTTGGCTGGTGTTGGAGTCACTAAAAGCAGTCTTCTGAATGGCGTTCTCTCTCCCTAGCTCCCAGATGGCAGGATTATCAAAGTTGGGGGAGAGCGGTTTGAGGCACCAGAGGCCCTCTTCCAGCCTCACTTAATCAATGTGGAGGGGGTTGGTGTGGCTGAATTGCTGTTCAACACCATCCAGGCTGCCGACATTGATACCAGGTAAGAGCAGAACCCTTCGCAGTCCGCGCTTGGGGTGCAGGGTGATGTGGAAGGGCAGTCGGACGGAAGAGCATCTGCTAGAGGCCGCGGCATGCGCGCTGTGCAGAGCCGTGCTGCTCAGGTCGTGCTGCAGTGACTCCCGAGGCTGAGTGGGCTCCCTAGGCGCCTGGCTATTTAGGAATGAATGAGCAAGCAGGAAATCTTGGAAGCGCAGAGCTTTTGCTGCTGCTTCCAAGAACGCCTGGAAAAGCACGCGCGAGCGTGCCAAGGGAGCGCCAAAGCCCTCTTTGTGCGGGGCCTGCCTCCTGCTGCGATGGGTAGCTGCTCCCCGTGCCTGTGCCACAGCGTGTCCTCTGCAAGACTCTGTTCCCCATCAGGTCTGAATTCTATAAGCACATTGTGCTGTCCGGAGGGTCCACCATGTATCCCGGGCTGCCCTCGCGACTGGAGCGGGAACTCAAACAGCTCTACCTGGAACGGGTCCTCAAAGGAGACGTGGAAAAGCTCTCTGTAAGTAGCTGCTTCATTTCTGTGTATTTGCGTGTATGTATTTGTCTTGAATCCCCACTAGAGGGAACCAAGAGGTCAGGAAGGAGCGGCTGTGGTGGCCCTGCTTGCAGCTGCTGGGAGCTATGTGCATCTCGGTTCTGCACAGCTGCATGTTGCCCTTGTGCTTGTGGGTATTTGCAATCCAGACCCATTCTAGCCCTTGCTAGTGGCAAGATTTCTGAGACCTTAGGTCAGTTGAGTGTAAAATGTGCAGTTTGGTGTTGCTAATGAATTTTAGCTGTGCCAGGAGGTCACAACTGAGCAAAATCGCCTTTCTTTTTTAACTTTGGATGCTATGCCTTTTAGTTGAGATGCTCAAAACTCAGAGACTAGAGTTCTCGCACGTGTTCAAGTGAAATAAACGTTCCCTTTCCATTAGTTACTGGGAAAGGCAGGGAGCAGCCAAACGCCCATCACAGAGGCAACTGCTGTTCAAGGAGCAGATGCAGAGAAGATTCTTTTCTGTGCATTTTCTAATGTTGAACTGAACTCGGGCTGTTCTTAAAGGATTATCTAAAGATCTTCTGCAGCTATTTGGAATGACTTGGTGGTAACTGTACCGAATATTTGTCTAGAACACTACTAGTTTACCCATGGATTTGACTGTATTCACTTCTGCTATTGAAAACAGGGATTGAGCATCTGAGAGGTTAAGGGAATGTTTAATCAGTTTAGCTGGTGTATATTGTATAGATTTAAAATCTGTTCCCTCTGCCTTTCTAAAACTCGATATAATCCTAAAATACTTGGTGATTTGGTGATGTGGTAACTTGCAAAAGATTCAGCCATGAAGCTTAGGAACTGTTTCTTTATTCCGTTCATGAAATATAAAAATGCAATCTTTAATTTAGTATTCTGACTCCTGCTTTTTTTTCTTCTTCTTCCTGTGTGGATATACTGAAGATATAATTTTGGGGCAAGTGTGAATAGCTGTCTCCAGTCTCCAGTACAAAGTAGTTATTTGGCTTGGGCAGTGCAAGCTGGCGGATCATGCGGAGTGCCCCGTGCTGGCATTTCAGTTTTTCAGCTGGATTCTTCTCACTAAGCAATTTCCATTTCATTGTTCCGGTAGAAAGAAAGCACAATTTTTGTTTTAAGTGGCTTCGTTCCAAGAATCCTTGTAATGGGTTTTCTTTTCTTTTCTCAGAAATTCAAGATCCGTATTGAAGATCCCCCTCGTCGGAAGCACATGGTGTTTCTGGGCGGCGCGGTGCTCGCAGACATCATGAAAGACAAGGACAACTTCTGGATGACCCGGCAGGAGTACCAGGAGAAGGGCGTGCGGGTGCTGGAGAAGCTTGGTGTGACTGTTCGATAGATCCCCAAGCTCCTTCCCATCACTTGTCTAAAGCTTTTCTTCCCTTTCATTGCCAATCTCCGAACTCACTCGGCTCCATGCTATGGAAAGGCCTTGCCCGGGGCCTTTGACCCAAAGGTCAGGGTTTGGGCTGGTTTCTTGGGGTAGCTTTTGTTAAATGTTTCTTAATGTGGCTAAATTTGACTATTAAATTTGACCACTTCCCGGCAAACAAAGCGGAGCAAGAGCAGCCTGTCTACTTCATTGGTCCTCCCCAGTAGGCAGCTGGGCGCTTCTGGTGGGCTCTTTCTTCTGGGTTTATTGCTGTAGTCCTGCTAGCTTTTGTCTCTAGTTCACAAGGGGTCGTGTGCCTTTTTTTTTTTTTTTTTTTTAGCATAAGAAAACCTTAAAACAGAAGCTTTTGCCATTGGGTCATTGTGGTGGTTGTCTCTGCATCTTTCTGCCTCTCTCTACCTTAATGATTTTCTTTTGTGCAATTAGGAATTTTGATTAAACATAGCTAGAAACTAGTTTAATTAGCTGGAGTGGCTTTAACACGGCTTCAGTGCAGTGGGCTTCCATATGCACTGCTACCTAAACTGGCTTCTGAGGAGGTTTATCAGAATTCTTAAAGGTGATGGGGCTTCTTTACGGTATTTTCTGCAGCTGGGCACGTACACAGGTGCCACAGAAACATCCCACGTTCTGGTAAATGTAAAGTTGTGGCCTTAGGTGTCTTTTTTTGGGAGGAAGGAGTCAGAGGTTTGTGCTGTGCTGCTTTTCTGCCAGCAAACGGTTAGGGGGCAGTCTGGCCAGAAACGCCCCATTTTTGTAGCTAAATTTTGGTACCATCGTGTCTCGGCATAGGGAGCAAGAATGTTTTATTAACTACTCCAAAATCGCTGGGCTTCAGAGACCTCGTGGAGAAACTTAAATATGCTGGGACAGGAGCCTCTAAACTTCTGAGGAGTTTTTTAATACTTTCAGAAATGCCTGTGAAAACTGTAATTATGTAATTAAAATCCCCCAAACTTAAGTTGCAAAAGTCTGATGTTTTAAGTGCTTGTATGTACATCAGAAGCACTTCCATTAAACTTTACAAATATATTAACCTAGTGCCAAGAAGTTATTGCGAATGACTATTTCCCTGACCAGTGTTTATCACAGCAAGCAGATATTTATAAACAACCACTGGCAGCAGGTTTTAAAGAATGACTTACATTTGTTGCAGTTAAAAATAACATCGGGATATGAGATGTCAGTTGGTAAATATCCCGCTCATTCTGTCCACTCTTGTTTTTTTGATACTTAACATGGAATGGGGAAGGAAATAAAAACCAGTGATGAAAATGCTGTTTCCAGAAAGGACATTAAAGCTAAGTTGTACTGAAAAACAGAAG
This sequence comes from Crypturellus undulatus, assembly GCA_013389825.1. Classification (NCBI taxonomy): domain Eukaryota; kingdom Metazoa; phylum Chordata; class Aves; order Tinamiformes; family Tinamidae; genus Crypturellus; species Crypturellus undulatus. The sequence continues at coordinate 998,487 of VWPW01028245.1, read as the reverse complement.
TTGTCGCTAGTGATTATCAGCCACCTTCTCCAAGTAGTCGCCTGTATTTTTTATTTTCTGCGCAAGCATCCTGGTATCTTTGCAGTACAATCTGCCCTGCCTAAAGCGTAGCAGAAAACTGGCACTCAAATGCAAGCGTTGAACTTAGTTCTATTTTGCTTTTCTTGGAAATATTACATCACTCTGGTCTTCCGAGTCCACCATGACATTAAGGAAATTAAGATCTGCTCCCAACTTCCGCACCTCGGAACGTGCGTGGGATTCGTTCATTCACTTGCCGTTTGTCCACATCTCGACGTGAAAAATTGACCCCAGGAACATGGAACTGCAGAACTCGCCTGCTTCCTAAGCGGAGGAGGCAGCTTCCTTGTGGCTGAGAGCTACCCAGGCAGAAGCCGTGTCTGCATTTCTTTAATAACAGGACAGTTGCTGTAGTATTGCTAGTAATGACCATTTAATTATAGGTGGGTGGGGTTTTTTGCAGCTATATTTACTCTTAACTTGAACAATATGAATTTCCAGGCATGCCGGTCGTGCCTCAGCGCATGCACTTACACAGTTACTAGATTTTTGGGGACGTGAATGTAAGGGGTACTCGGAATTCCTCAAGTCTTCTGAGCATTTAATACACGAGACGTAGGAATGCTGCGGGCTTGCTTTAGAGCTGGGGCTTCTCCTGTCTCCGGGCTTTTTGGACAGTGTTGAGAATCATGGAAATAAACCAAAGAATGACCTAAAAAAACGACTTTTTGAATGACAATCTGCCCGATGGTTTTTCAAATCTACATCTTGAACCCCGTGTTTCTTTGCTAAGCGGCGATGTCCCCTCTGCACCTCGGGTAGGGATGTGCGTAGGAGCACGCTTCCAAGTTCGGGAATTTGCCCTTTGTGCTTGGAGTACTTCACAGCATCACGAGTTACAGATGCCACTCAATTGTGCAGGAACTTGATTTGCCACGGAAATCCTACATATATATAATATAAATTTAAATATATATATATATAAAAACACATAGCATTTTAAATTATTGCCGTCTGGTTCAGATTGATCCTTGAGTACCGACCGTGCGCGTGTGCTCGCAGCTGACAGCTCCAGCAGTGCCATGCAAGCAATCTGGGTTTAGCTTCTTGTTCCCTTCCTTCCCAAGACCAAATACCGCGAGTCGCAATTGCAGTTTGCTCCTCTTGAATTAGAATAGCAGATGCCTTGGCAGTTGTGAGTTTTTTAAGTCCTATTTTCAATGTTAAGCTGCTTCAAACCCCGCTCTCCTCCACCCCCTGTGTCCTAGGATGTTAACCCATGTAACACAAATGGCTTTTTTATACATATCTGAACAATGTTAACACACACCTCTGGCTGAGACCATGAATGGAAATAAACATCTATTTAAATCGACAGGTCTTTTCACTATAAAAATAAAACCATTTTTTTCAAAGTAGATCACGTTTGCTTTGTTTCCTTCGGGAGCAGGTCTGGCGGCTTAGGGAAGCAGCTTCCACTCCAGCCGAGCGGGCTGAGCATCTTCCAGCGGGACACGAGGCTGCTGCTGCTGCACGGCACCTTCCGCCCCAACCTGCTGCTCCTGCCCTTCTTTCCAACCTCTGTTCCCCGGAGCCCGCGGCTGCTCCTGAGGCCGTAGCTGCAGGAACAGAGGCAGTTTTTGCCTCTTGCACCTGCCTCCCCTCTGGTTTTTGCTTGCCCTGGAGCCTAAGTGGCTCTCGCGCTCGCCCCGTGCCTATTTTAAATCCCTCCAGGTATTTTTAAGGAATATTTTAAGCCCACTACTGCCCTCAGCGCTCGCAAAGTCCCGGCCAGCACCGGGCCCTTCCTGGCTCCTCGGCGCTGCTCCAATTCTCGGGATGCTACGTGTTCAGGGAAGGCTGAGGGCGGCATTAAGGGCAGGGAAAGTGGGATTCAGGGAATTGCCCACCCACACAGCCTCCCGGGAAGCTTTCTGGGTTTTCCTGCTGCAGCGGGGGTCAACATTACACCGAGCTACCCTGTGGCAAAGGCCAGGAGAAGCTGGTGGGATTTACGGAGCGTGTGCGGGGATTGCTCATCGTCAGTAAATGGCTACCAGGTTTCCAAAAGGCACCGCAGAAATGGGAATGTTGGGTCCAGCTGGCTCATGTTTCGGTACTGCCAGCCTAGCGCCGGGCTCCCTGCGCTCTGGGAATGTCACTGTTCCCAGCGGGATGCTCCAAGCGCTCTGCTGCGCCCAGGACCGCGCCTCCAGGAGCGCAGCCTTTGCCTGCAGGCACGTAAACCTGGACATCCCTCAGCAGCATCCTGGGCAGCTCAAAATGAAGGAGGATTCGCTAATTCCAGGTGCTGCTGCCGGCCCCGCTGGCCCCCAGTGCCCTCGTGAACGTGGGTCGTGTTCACGCACAGAGGAGGCGACTCCTCTCCCCGCGCCGTCCTCCCGGGCCTGGTTTGTGTCCGCTCGCCTGCTGGCAGCAGACGGGCAACGGATCCCATCAGCGTGGGGCAGGAAGGCTGCGCCAGCAGGGAAGGGGCAGGGAAAGGCCCTGCTCGGATCCCAGCTGCCCCACGCATCCCACGGGAGCGCCAGGAGGCCCCACTGATCTAGGGGGAAAAGCTGGGGACACCGTCCAAGCGCAGCCCGCCCGGCCCCGGGACGGCAGCACTGCGGGCCCAGCAGCGCCTTTTCCAAGGCCTGGGTGTCCCTGACCCTCCCTGCTGCTCCCCTTCCGCACGCGGACCCAGGGCCGAGCCGAGCAGGGGCCGCAGCGGGACCAGCTATTGCCACAAGTGGGAACAAGGATTTCCTCTCGGTGGCACCCGGCTGCTGATCCCGGTGGATCGTGGGATCAGAGCCAGGAGCCACGGACCAGCTGAAGGCGCCAGGAAGCTCCTCGCTGGCTGCTCCCGGCACTAGCTACAACCAGCCGCTTCCCAGCATCTCCAGGGGATCCACTCCCCGGGGATCAGGGTCGCTCCTTGGTCGCTGCAGTTCTTGCTGTTGGAATCTGCTTCTCCTTTCCATGCAGGCAGCCCGGGTCCAGCTCACTCCGGGATAGCACTCGCTCCGGGATAGCGCTCGCTTTGGGATAGCGCTCGCTCCGGGATAGTGCTCGCTCCGGGATAGCGCTTGCTTTGGGATAGTGCTCGGTCCGGGATAGCGCTCTCTCTGGGATAGTGCTCGCTCTGGGATAGCGCTCGCTTTGGGATAAAGGCGCCTGGACAGAGGCATTTCGGGCTCTTCTTCGTGGCTCCGTCTGCAAGCCGGTGCCTGCAGCACCCGTCGTCATCCCGGTGGAGACCCATGCGCATCCCAAGCGGGATGCAGCCCGGTTCCATTTTTACTGCCAGAAGCAGCATCTAAAGCGGCGCGCTGGCTCCCGCCGGAGGCTGTGCTCCGGGCGCTCCAACATCTTCGCTCCATCTGAACAATTGCAACCATCTGTCTTTAATCTGTTTTCAGGAATTGTTTGGGGTTTGGGTTTTTTACTTTAACAAAGTACAAAAGAAAACGTTTCTGTGCATACGCTCCCAGTAGACGTAACCTAATGGCAGGTCCATCAGCGGGAACGGATCGCATGGAAGGAGTGCGATTCCCGCAGAATGGAACAGGCCAGAGCGGCAGCAGCTGCGGGTGACTCAAGAAGCAGCTAATTTACAGGCCGAATCCGAGGATATTTCCCAGATCCGTGAACAATGAATGGCCGTGTTGTTCCCGGCCCCCTTCCGCCTCGCATCCTCCCGTTCCGGCAAGCAGGGGGAGGGCGGCTCCTCGTCGGAGCGGCCTCGGCAGCCGGGCAAGCCCCGCGGGAGCCGGCAGCGAGGAAGGACGGAGAGAAGGAAGGAAGGAAATGGGGGGGGGGGATAAACAAAAAGAGCCTCAGGGAAGCGGTCGGGATGGGCAGGACTTGGTGGAAAATAATATATATATATATAAAAAAGCGAAATAAAAAAGGAAATGCTGAGGGATCTGTTTGAGTCCCGGGTAATATTAGCAGAAGACCTTTAGGAGCAGGACCTACGCAAGCTGCCCGGCCTCGCGGCGGAGGCAGACGGGGCCAGAGGCGCCTCCGAGCGGCCGAGGCCCCTTGGAAGCGCGGCCGGTCCCGCCGGGTCTGGGCAGCGCCGGCAGCTCCAAAGCAGATTTTCCCTGCCCGCTCTGGGGATTAATGGGTGTTCGCTCCAACGTGGCCCCACCGGCATTAGCCAAGGCAATGCGAGCCCCTCTAAGCCTCGCAGCGCTCTCCGAGGTTTTTCCTTTTCTTTCCCCGTCCTGATGGATTTTTAATAGTCTTTATGCGCAAAAGCGGCTTTGCAAAATCCCAGGCTCCTGGCTGGCAACCGGGCTGACTTGGCATGGAAGGAATTCCTTGGCATTCCTCGCCCCGCGGGTTCGGTCCGGAGCAGTGTGAAGAGCCGCGCGCGTCTTTGGGAATGGCGCTTTCTGCCTCCGTTCGGGTTTGGGGCAATGCCGCACGTAAACGCTGGGGTTTTTGTGCTGTTGAACGCATGGAGCCCAAGGCAATGGGACCCTCCGTGCTCGTGACCATCGCTGCAGGCGACGGCACTTAGGAGGCTCCCGAGGCCGCTGGCTCGTCATCCTGACGCGTTAATCAACGAGGCCTGGCCGGCGCACAGGCGGTGGGGCCGTCCCTCCGGGTTGTTGCTGTTAGCAAGCTCAGACATTTTAAGCCTTTTTGGAGCCTGGGAATCTTTGTCATCGTGCAAGGAAAAGCCTAAGGAAATCCCTTGGCGTTGCTGGCTTGCCAGTGGCAGTGGTTTAATTTCATGGCTGGGAGGATGCTCCTAGGAACGGTGGGGACGGTGGGAGCAGAACCCGGAGGCAGCAAATGCGCCCGGACACAGTCACGAGCTGCAAAATAGTCTTAAGATGGACTGGAAAAAAAAAGGAAATCTGGACATTGCTCAGCACATTCCTTAGTGCTGGTTGGGAAGGAAGCTGTCGTTGCCCCCTCGCCATCCGTGAGGATTCTGGTGATGCCAAACCTGCTGGAAGCGCTGGGGAGCGCTGTCTCACGCAGCAGACCTTGCTCGCCGCCAAGGGGAAGATCCGCTCTCGCCCGGACTGCGGTGGCATCCGTATCCCGTCCGGGGCGTCTCTGTGGGAAGGGGGGACACATGGAAGAGCTTTGCGCAAGGCTACAATGCAGCCCAGAGCTGTTTCCGCATTTTCCTCCCAGCTCTGCTACCAGGAGGTGCCAAAGTGTTACCGGAGCCAGCGGGAACATCGCTGTTGAGCTCAGTGGAGCCGATATTCCAAGGATCTTGGAAATTTCTGGAGTCCTTGATGGGAAATTCAGCCGAATAGTTGAGAGAATCACCCGAAACCTAGCAAGCTGTTGGGAAGCAGGGAGATGCCCCAAGGCGAACCGGGGTCCTTGCTGATCGGGTTCGGCATCTTCTCCATGTTTCTCCTCTCCCCGTTGGCTGGTGACGTCCCGGCGGGCCAGGGGGATCCATCCGGACACGCTCATCCCGGCTCCCGTCTCTTCGGAGACACCCAGGGGAATAAACCCCCTCGCGGGGCCTTGGGCCGCCGCTGTAGCTGGTGCCTTCTCGGAGGCACGAAGGTGGGGAAGAGCTATGGAAAATTCACCCCCGGGGTGCGGGGAACCCGGGCCGCTTGCACAGGGGCGCGGGATATATAGAATATTTGGAGCCATTTGCGTGCACCGGCCCCCAAAACGCGCACATATTTTCCACCATTGAAATATCTTGTCCCTGGGTGGGAGCCAAGCACTTTTCTATTTATTTCCACCGGGATGCTGAGGAATCCTGGCTCCTTATTCAGGAGGGTTTCAAGCGCCACGAGGCGCTGGGAGAAGGGAAAAGAGGAGGAACGAGATGATTTGGCCGCTGGTCACTCACTGATGTTAAAAAAAGGGAATAATAAAAGGGCTTTTCCTGAGCGCAGCCCGGCATTCCCATGGGAAAAGGGGACGGTTCCCATTCCTGATTCGCAGGACGTGAGGCTGACGCTCCTCAAAACCCCCATCCGCCCTCACGGCCTCCCGCGATTTACCCTGGGAGCGATCTCCTCCGCTTCCTGCGCCGGCAAATAACGCGAGCGGCACCGCTTCCATATGGTGTATTTCTATTTACAGGGTACATCTTTAAAGCAATAGCTACACTGATCATACATATTAGAAACAATAAAAAAAGAAGTTAAGAACTAAAATGTACATCATACACTTGTATATATATTTTTTTTTACACAGAGGTAAAAAGGCTTATAAAAATCAATACAACAGGGTTTTAACTTTTAGTATATAGATACAATAATGATGACGCTTCAGGCACTTTAATTCGTTAATGTGAGCAGTAGCTTGAAAAAAAAAATTTCCACAACAGAAACAACAACAACAAAAAATTTGGTTAATGTTTTGTTACCACAGATACAAAAATAAAATCTGAATAATTTCTCTCAAATGATTGATGTCAGTATTGCAAAGCTGACCGGGAGAACGCGACACACTGTTCAGCAGCAGTGTGGAAATTAAGGAGGAATATTTACAGAAAACACCCTTTGCTTTCATTGTGCCCGTACACCGCTGCCTTCACAAACCAACCAACACGCAGCAAAACCTACGCAAATTACAAAAACCCAAGGGGAGCAGAGGGAGTAAGGAGAGGGGGAAGAAAAAGAGGGCTTTTAGGGGAAAAAAAGCCCCCAAATGCTTGTTTTCAGACATACAGAAAGGCTTGGAGTATGTCTACTTTGTTAAATAAATAGGGGCACTTCAAGACCGGACAAAAAGCTGTAAGATCTTTTTGTAGTGTTGTGCTTTCTAGAGAGAAGATCTTACAGGTGTTTGTTTCCAGGAAACAACTCGGAGAACAGAAATCAAAGGGAAAGCTTGTTCCGTTGTGTTTCTGAGGCTGGCTTGGATGTTTGCTAGACACCATTGAGAGATTTGTCCACTGCGATTAGGCACAAAATATTGATATTTCGTTCAGCGAACCCAGACACATCCCCAAGAGTGAAACACTCCATCCCTTTTCCAGGATCATTCCTTTTCTTTTTCTTTTTTTCCCAACCAAAAAAACCCCAGCAACTGCTACAAATGAAGCCTACCGGAGTCTACAAGCACGTTGCATACTCAATTCACGTTTTTTCTAAAAAGCTTTGATTAATTCTCATAGGAACCGTCGGGACGTTCCACCGAGAGCGAATGGCAAGCGTTCCTAACATCGATTTGGCAAAAAAAAAAAAACAAAATAAACCCCCCAAAAATGAAAAAAAATCCTCTCTTTTAAGACTGATGTCAATGTGCAATAGAGGGAGGGAAAGGCCATGCGCCCACTGGCAATTTACTGCAGAAAGAAATTATGGCAGGAACAGCAGTGCCAGCTTGGACAAGCCAATCCCTAGCTGCCTCAAAGGATTCGGATTGTACTATGCTAGTTAGAGCTCGACTGCACTAGATCATTTCTCTTTTTAATAAAAATTATTTGGCTATTCCTTGTAATATATTAGAAAAATACTCTTTTTCCAGCTAATTACAAGCCTTGTACACAAGACGATATGACATCTAAAGGAAAAAAAAACACAAATTAAAGTATTTTTATCCTGCTGTCCACACCTCAGGCATCCGCTTGGTGAAGGTGGGCGGGGAACTGGGGGAAACGGGGACAACGCTCGGCCCTGGGTCCCGCAGAAGCCACCTCCGTGCGCGGGACACGGAGCCGGAGGGGACACGAGAGGGACGGGGACACGCGGGGATAGGGAGGAGTGGGGCTGGGAAGCAGCGAGCTGAAGCGGCGGCCCAAATCCTGGCTTTTCGTTTAATATCCCCGCTTGGAGAGCACAGGGCAGTTTGTAAGCCAATAAGCCAATAAATTCTTTTCCTCCCAGTCACTTAATGCAGCCTTTCCCCAGAACTGCCCCGGGCTGCAATGGTGCTCGTGGCGACGTCGCCCCTCTCCAATCTTAGTGTTTTATTCTCCAATCACTACACTGGCTAGTGAAGAAGTTCCCCTCTTTCGGGCAGAACTCCGGGAATATTATTTTTTCTAATGCTATTTAGGGAAAAGCACCCTACAATTTAAGTTTCCCTTTCAAGAGGTGGCCTGAAATGATTACAGGTATGGAGAACTACCAGATTTTCAAGGTTACCTGGCTACGGTAGCTGAGCCCTGCTTTAAGAACAGAGAAATAACTTAAAATGTTTGCTGAAGGAAATGACGATGGACTCGAAGAGAGAAACTGCAGCTTAGATGGCTATTTTGGCTTGAAAACAGGACAAAAAAAAAAAAAAAGAAAGAAACCCAGTAACAGGAATACTGTGTTGTGGTACAGGTTTGTTACCAGTACACCCTCTATTCACACAATAACTTGGCTGTTAGTTACAGCATCTCCCGAGCGCGGCTTCGCTCTGCGCCGCCGCCCCGCTCCGGACACAACCTGGAGATGTTCTGTGCTCCACCGCCACTGCAAGCAGTTCTTTCCTCCAACTCACTCTAACTGGAACAGAAAAATAATAATATAAACATGTACCAGACAGTCTGTCTGATTACAGATTAATAATACAAAAGTCTATGCCGTAGATTAGTTAGTTAGAACACTTGATGAGCGAATCGATGCAGCGCGAGGCGCCGGCGGGCCAAGGTGGTGGGTGGCCCCGGGGGCGGCGCGCTGCTGCTGGGCACAGCGGCTGCATCCAAGCGCGGGATCCTGATGCTCCCAAAGCGACGTGTTCCTCGGACCACGGGACAAACGTGACGCTCGCGACTCCTCCGTAGTCATCCCGCAGCTTTGTGTTTCCCACCACAGCACCTGCACATGACCCCACAGTGGTAACAAGCCCGAAGCGGCAAGTAACAGCACATACATGGAGCAATGAAAGACAAGGCGATAAGGGCCATCCACCGGAGGCAAAACATTTCATCACTGGTGTCGCACGAGCAAGGATCCGTGTAGTCTCCTTCTGGGTCGGACATACAGTGATAGAGCATCGTGTCTGCGCACCACATACAGCTCACCCGATGGATGCAAGTCTTGACGCGGTCCGGAGCGTCCTGGCACTGCCCCCGCCGGTTCTCCTCGTGGTTGAACATGTCCCTGCAGTAGACGCAGCGCGATCGCTCGCCGTCCTCCTTCCGCTTGGGCTTGAACTTGACCGGTTGAGTCTTTATCACAGCACCCTTGATGTCTTCGCCCAGGTCGAAGTCCGAGTTGTCTATGTACGGGTAGGTGTACTCGTGTTTGGAGGCCTCGCTTTTGGCAAAGCGCACGTAGGAGTCCACGTCGTCGGGATCAAAGCCCTTGCCTCGCGCTGGGGCATGGCGATAGTCCTCGTAGCCGGTCATCCAGATCTTTTCCCGAGGATTGATGCGCACGATCTCCTCGTCGTCATCGGGAAAGTTGATGTGCGGATAGGACCGCGGTACTGACTACGGATGCAGGGAAAAGGCAGAAAACACACAAAAATTAAGTTATTGCCCCAGGGATTCATCTTTGCATCACCTTCTGCTCGTCGGCTTAATGAAAAGGCCGATATTCAGCGGCCGTGTCCTTTTCTGTTTGTGCACCCTTCACTTTGCTGTAAGAAACCTAGTTAAGCAGCGCAATGGTACGTGGTGCCTCCCCACCTGCGGGAGGAGCAGGGGGCCCGTTCTGCTTTTCCCCATATTCCAGCCTGCTGAGAGAGCACAGGCCTGGAGCAATAGGCACAAGGCGGGCACAAGGCAGTCCCAGCTCCCGGGTGCATCAGGACCATCACTGCGTTTCAACCCATGCAACCACCACAGAGCTGCCACAGTCTATTGCCCAAAGGACCCCGTCACATTAAATGTTTCTATCTATCTATCGATACCAAAAAAGCCTTTTAAAACAGCCCTTCCACGAGCAGAGAGCTTACTTGTTCGAGGTGGTAGTGGTCGGAGCTGTAATGGTCGTGCAGGTGGCTCCGAGTGCAAATTCTTCGGTGCTCGCAGGACGCCGGAGACGCGAGCGTTCGCACGGGCTGGTCCCTCTTCTGGGAGGAGTTGGAGGAGCTGTCCGTCGCGTACTGCGTTCGGGAGAGAGGGGACAGCACTGTCACACCTGCGGAACCCGGTTACGGCCCGGCATCCCCGGCAAGCCTGTGATTTGTTGTTTTCTCACCTGGTCACTAATCCCTCATGTGCAATGACTGCTTCTTCCTGCAGTTTTATATATTCTTAGCTCTCAGGCCTCATTTTCTTTAGGTGAATTAATTACATCGTTATCCAACAACAATTGCAAACGGGCAAAATATCACAGAGTAAAATGCTACCACCGGCACCTGCAGCTTCAAATATCTTGATTTCTCTTACCAGAACACTGTTTTTACCTGAAAGCCTCCTCTCCTTGTCAAGAATGCAGCCTACAAATACTATTTTCCAATGAACTGCCCCAGACAACATCTCTCTGTCACATCCACATGTGCTCAGGAGTGGAATGTCTCCTAAGAGGCATTAACAACACCTGCGACATGTAGATGGCACCGGCTTTTGGACCCTTGGGTTGCATCAACCCGCTCTTTGTGCCTTATTTGACACAAGCACTTCACATCGGGGGTTTAAACAGCTGTGCCCGTAAGGGCAGGCTGCACTGGGATGAGTGGTTCATGGATTGGGGAAGAGGAGGACAGGAACGCTCCCCGTTTCCCAACAGTGAGCTACCCTGCGTGAGGGTGGAGAACAAGGTGGCCAAGTTCCCAGATGTGACCCAGGTAATCATGGACATCCATAAACGAAAGGTGGCCCTAAAATTCACTCGAGAATATCACAATGCTGGAGAACTGGATGGTAAATATATATATATATATATGTACCAGCAAACCACAGAGATAGAAGTGAGGAGAGCATCTCGCTGTGACACACAGTGCTGCGCCGGGGGCACCTCCTGATGCTCCCCAGCCATCGCTGGGCCCCTCTGCCCCCGGCAAGGACATTCCCACCGCGGAAGCTCTGGGATGCTGCGTGCCCCGGGTGCTCCCGCATCTCCAAGCGGTCTGGTCTCTCCAAGCTGGGCACGAGACGGGGCGGGAGCCTCCTCGCTGTCCTCTGGACACAGGGACGCGGCACACTCGGCGTCGCAGGCGCAGATAAGGCTCAAACCATCAGCAGGAAGCGCTTTGGACGGGGCCCGCAGACCCGGCCCGCTTCACAAAGCCGTACTGAAGCGCTCGGAAGAAAATAAGTGGCCGGCGATCAAAGGCGCAAGGCCGGGCCCTGAAAGGAGCTCTGTTCCCGGAGCAGCACCCGGCGGGAGCGCGGCCCGCGCCAAGAAAGGGAGCTCTGAGCCCCGGCGACCCGGCCCTCCACGGCACCGAGCTCTGCTTGGAGCGGAACAGCTTCTCTCCCACGCGACCGGGGGCAATGCAAAAATAACCGCCAGGCACCTGCACAGGGGCAGCCCCGGCGGGGCCTGAGCCAGGGTTTTCTAGCTCCGAGGGTGTTTGGGGGAACAGGATGGTAGAGGAGACACGGGAGGCTCTGCTGCCAGCCCCGCGAATGCGACGTGTTCACTGGTGCCGCTGCATCAAGAGCCGCATCGACGGGAAATGATGCTCCGAGCCCTGGATCCGCTGGGAAGCTACCGGATCCCTTCACAGTTCCCAGATTTTTTGAGGGGAAGCTCCTGAAAACCTGCCCATAGCCAGAGGAAGGAACGAACCCAAACCCGAGCTTGCTGCCACAGCGAGTCCGCTGCGGAACTGAGTTCTAACATTAACGTGGAATCTGAGGTGGTTGTGTTCGGACTCTTGGATTGCTATGGGGCTCACAGGGGCTGGGATTTCACTGCTTGGGTGAATGGAATCATTAAACGGGACCATTTTTTTCCAAAACGGGTGCCAGGTATTCCTTTTGCAGTGAGCTACACCTAGCACACGTGTTTGATACAGCAGCTCTGAGCAAACACACTGCGCTTCCACATGCAGGTGACTGCACTGTGACCACTAGGTGAAAAAACAGGGATCCCTCTTTCCCCCTCAGATTTTAAGAAGCGAGTCATTAAATTAAAATAAAAGTCCTTAGTAAAGAAGATTACGTTAATCATTCCCTGCCGTTTACTTCTCCCTGAGACGGATTTGTTACACGAGAGCGGCTGGCTACCGAGGTGCCCACGTCCTGCCCTGGCACAGGGATCTTGTATGAACGCAGATGTGGAAGCCTCCACCTTCCCCTCCTTCCCGGCACCTGAACCGGGCTGGGAAAATCCCCCCTGGGATTTAAATGGCACCCGAGGAGGGGAGGAATGAAAGCATCAGGATGCTCAGCATGTTGTTGCACGGGGACCTTGTGCTTGCCTCCGTTTCTCTCCATTCGAGGAAACTAAAAAGGGAAACAGTTTGCATTTCCACACCGCCTCGGAATGCCCTACGCATTTTGGATAGCCCATGTGACAAGGCCAGATCATCTAAATATCAAAAGAAGGAAAAAAAGTTCATAATGGAGAATCCTTTTGCTTTTAGACTTCTGCCTCCCGGACACAAGCTTTTAACTTGTCTTAAAAAGAAAAAAGGAATCCACAAAAGAAAATGCCCTTGTCATATCTGGCTGTTCTGTGTCACTCCGAGTCATTTCCCCTGCAGCCCGGGATCTCCTTTAGGAAAGCAGCTTCCCTGGATGTTAGCAACTTGGACTGCTTCCTAGTCCCCGTTTACACAAACACCAATATGATGTGCAGAAGGCGAGGTAGTTTCCCTGCTTTATTTTATTATTTTGTTATTTTATTATTTTATTTAATTATTATTTTACTTTATTCTTTATTTTATTTTTTATTCTATTTGTATTATCTCTTACAAAAACAGTGAAGCTGGAGCTGGGAGGGCGGTGGCAGCTCGGGCTGCTGCTCGGCGCGATGGGAACAGATGGTGCCACATCGGGCCCTGCTGAACCTTCGCTCTACTGTACAGATATTTCCAAGCAGGGGGAAATAAGATTAAGGAAAAAGGGGGAAAAAAAAAGGCTAACAAAAGCTAGATTAGCTGAGCTAAAAGAATTTGTGCAGCTAATCCATCATTAATGTCTTTGCTGTGTACAAATTAAACTCTTTAGCCTCTAAATGCAGGGCCACACGCCTGTGTATAATGCACTTAATTACCCATAGGGACCAGCCCAGTTAAACGCAGCCTCCCCACAGCCGACGGGGAGGATATTTTAGGGCTCAGCGAGGGGTCATTTATTCACACAGTTCTGACCGTCCCCACTATTTTCCCTGGAATCCGGCACCAAAATAGAACCCAACAGCTGATGCAAACTTTTAGAAAACCCTCCTCGCAGGCACTGCAAATATGCCAGGCTTTGCTTAAAAAATGCAGCAGCGCGGACGTACTGCGGGCTTCCTTCTCGGCAGAAGCTGCAGTGGCTTCTGCTCTCACTCCAGGAGGGCTTTGCAAGGCGCAGGGAGAGCAGAGCCGCGGCAAAGGGGTCGTTCAAGCACATGGAGATGGGAAGTGGGGGGTTAAAGCAGAGAAAATCCGGCAGAAAAAGCCCTAACAAACTTGCCTTTTAGCTGCTGGAGCAAGAGAAAAGGGGCAAAATGAGCATAAAATCCCACCAAGCTAGAGCACAGGCCCCAGCGCTTCCGAGTTCTGGCAAGACACAGCTCTGAGGACGCTTCCCTCCCAGCACCAGATCGGGTTTCGGCTTCCCGCAGGATCTATCCCATTCCCGCTGCAGAACCAACCGTGTCTGTAGGGGCGAATGGGATAGAGCCAGAAAAGACACTACAAGAAATGGTCTTTAGGGAAAGGAAGGCGACAAGAGAAAATTCTCACCCTCGGCAAAGCAGTTCAACACGTCCAAATTGCCGCTGTAATTAGCTAGGCAAGAACTACGTGACAGCGAGACTCAAAAGAGCGCAATCTAGATATAATCTGCTTAATAATTTGTTATTGCACTACAGATGCTCCTTGTCTTTCTTCACACATACACCCCAAATGGTACAAGGCCTCCGGAGGCTGTGATTTCCAGAAAAGGGCTATTTTTTACTTATTTTTTATTTGCATTACCGCAGTGCAATGTCTCATTGCTTCTTTTGGGTCTAGTTGTTTGTGAGTAAAATGCTCAAGTTTTTTTTTTTGGTGGCCCTGTCTTTGCAAAGGAGTCAGAAATTCAAATATTGCATGCAGTAAAACAGGTACAATCTGGCTAAGATAAAAAGAAAAAAGAAAGCAAAATAAAACAAGAAAAAAAGAGTTTTAAAGCCCTAAACTGAAATAGCACCAATTGAAGCTCTTTGCATTTGGGAGTTGAGCTGAACTGTATATTCCTGCTCACTTGGAGCCTTACCCACCAGAAATGAACCAGAAAGCAAAAAAATATTACATAAATTTTGGAAAAAAATAAAGAAAAATAAAAGAAAAAAGAAATAAAGCTTCTTTCTAGCAACTTGTTATCTTAACTCTCAGTTCATCTTAGTTCTTCAGGTCATTTACATCTCATGAATCTGTAATATTCTTGGGGACAAACAAATCTGATGTAATGTGTATATTCCCAGCTTCCACCCCACAATAATCTTCATAATTCATTCTATCCACACAGCAAGCTGCGAGAGAAAAGGGACAATTTATAGGCTGAAGTAGATGATAATTATCCCTTCAATTTTGAAAAACTAAAGGAAAGAGCAACTACCATCGCAGATCCCAGCGATCATAGCTGTGCCTCAGCCTGCTTGCACTGGCAGAAACAGCAAGAAAATAAACAGCCGAATTCCTGGTGTAACCTAAGAGAAACGGGAGCTTCCAAAGGAAAGGAAGAAACTCAACACGGTGAAACCTGATGACCAGAAACCAGTTTTACAATCAACTTTGCCTCCTGAAAACCCTCTCTGGGCATTGCTGTCCATTCCACCAGATGACACACATTTGCGATGGGCATGGTGGACCTCAACAAAGGTAAGATAAGAAGGATTTAAACAAACCTAGTTTTAAAACAGAGGGATATTCAGGATGGCCTTTTTCCTGTTCTGGTGTCAGCTACCTCTGCTTCTGCTCCTGGTAGGAGAACAGGAAGAATCTGATATATCCTAAGAAAAGGGCAATTGCCAACTCTTGCTGCTGCTCACCCACGAAAGGAGCCTTGGGACCGACTGCTTCTCCATCCGCAGCACTGCCGCTCTTGGTGGGTTCTTGCGATGAGAGATGCTCTAACCTACACGGAGCTTACAGGAATATATTCCAAACATCTATCCAAGTTACAATATATGCAAAATCGGACTGGCTTTCTACGTATCTACTTTAAAGAGCTACAGCCATTTTTTAAAGGAACCGTCTGAATGTGAAACACCCAAGCCAGCAAGAAGTTAGATTTAGCGTTTCTCTAACCAACATAAATCTTACACATTTTAATAGTGAGGCTGCAACACACTTGAGGCCCACATGGGAGATGAAAGTAGGGAAAAGGTTTCATGGCAAGGCAGCAGGGAGAAATCTGTTTTTTTAATTATGAAACCGTTAAGAGATGTGAGGACGAGTGTAACATTAACAGCTGCTGCGATCTGCGGATCTGCAGAGAATGGGCAATTGTGTCCAAGCCTTGGAGGACCCTCAACAGCCTCCGAACTTCCCCATGGCCACGTCCCCGCGCGCGTGAGCACACGCTCGTGCCTAGGAAAAGGCTTGAGGGGCAAGGATACCCCCACGCACGGAGCTTGGTGGTACAAACACCCATGCGACGTGTCCCATTGCAAGCCACGTGCAGATCCGACTGCAGGGATTCCCGTTTCCCAGGAAAGTGAGGCGCATGTAGCAGGAAAACGGCGGTGCCAGCAGCAGCAGGATGGGTCCACATCACCTTCGTGAAGCAGGGACCTATTTCCCCCAACATGAACCTGAAGAACTGAGGCTGACGCTGGAGACACACAAGAAACAGCAGTTCGAGGGTCTCAAAACCTGCAGCTCGGACACTCTAGATTGTGGATTCTCTAGCTGGAAATTTCTCTGATTTGCACAAAAATTAGTATTTTTAAATCTACGATTAATTACATGGAACAGCGATCGCTGTAACATGTGCACCAAGCTTGGTCAAGGCCAGGCTTGTTTCCCCCTCACTTTGCTGCTGAGAAGGGCACACAGAGCAGGTCTGACACGGGAGCTTGGCCCTTCCTGCCCGGGGGTGTCTTTCCTTTAGCACTAACGCAGGCAGAAAAGGAGGAGATATCTGAAAAACACATGGGCGACGTTTCAGCTGCACATTCATAAAGTTTCAAAAGGTCCATTGCTTTTTTGATGGCTCTGCCGGCACGCCGCCGCTCTGGAAGACATCGACCTTTCTGCCTTGGACTCAACTCATGGTTTTCACTTCATGGGATTATTAGCTCTAATTGAAAGTAAAAGTGTAGATTAAGGGAAAATTCAGCCCAAGAACTCAATTACACGGCAAATTTTGTGGCCGAGCAACTACAGAATGTATTTGTTCCCTATTAAAGGTTATTTCTGGAATGAATGTTAATTAAAGAAGCCTGAAGATGCAGGCTAGATTGATGAAGACAAACAGAGCAGTCTCAGACCGCTGCAAAGACAATGTTTCCCCCAACGGAGACAGAACGGATGGCGAGTCTTACTCAGATTGCATCTCTGGAGAGGACGATTTATAATGTACAAGACAGGAGAAATTTATTTGCTAACATATGGAAAACATTTATGGGCTCTACGGAGGATCTGGAATTAAAGAAACACAACTACATATTGTTAAACCTTCTAAATGGAGATTGCATTTTAGAAATCAGTGTGTTTTCCTGGTGACTTTTGTTTCTATACGCTTTTGTTTGCTGCTGTTACAGCTTTCCCAACAGAGGTTTGTGCTGGTTCGCTCGGTAACTACAGGTGTGCTCCACCAGGAAGGTATCAGATGGCCAAGTCCTGCTTTCTGGAGATACAACCTGCGCTGCGGAACCACGGCCACCGACGTGGCCAAGTGATGGGCCAGGTCAGCGCTGCCTCCGTCAGCTGCAGCCCCGGAGCATTCCCACTTGTCCCTGGGAATCTGGAGCCCCAGGAGAGCCCTCGTTTTGGGGCAAAACTTCCCTCTCTGGGTGCAAATAACCTGCACGGCTGCTGGGTCCCACACAGCAGAGCTGTGTGCTAGGTTACAAGTGACAAAACAGGTAACACAGGAGTTATGTGCACAGAAACACCCATACAGGATGGCAGAGGAGTTATCATGAGCAGGGAGAGCACAAAAACCCTGTTTCCATTAAACCCAGCAGGAATATCACAGCCAGGGGTTAAACGCAACATGGGAATTTGGTTAAGCTGATACTTTGCCAGTGCCAACACAGATGCACACTATAAAACTGGGCAGGGGGATTTCGTAAAGTCGGGCAAGAAACGTGGAGCTTGGGCTCGTTGGGCCTGGAGAGACTGAAACGTCCTCCAGGAGAGGCCAGACCTTGGAGCAAGAATGGGAGAGACGGGAGAAATGGGAGCGATGGAAGAGACGGCAGCGCAGCAGCAGCAGCGATTTTGAGAGAGGCAAAAAGGGCCGAGCAAATGACTCAATCCTGCAGATGCTTCTGAAAATCCTGCTGCACGCAGCCTGGATTATTCCTGCATGTGTGGGAGAGGGGGGGAGGATTGTGAAGATGCTGATAAATACCGGAAGAAATAAAAAGGATGAATGTGTTGGGTCTCCAAAACAGGGCAAAAACCAAACAAAACCCAACCCCTCGGGAGGCTACTGCTGTGTACGGGGGAGTTCACAAACCGGGGCAGCAGAGGCCGCGTGCAAGGGTGACCAAACGGGCCACTAGGCACAAGTGAAAAAGAAGTGCAAGATAGAATAAAACTGAAGAGGAAAAAAAAACCCACATCTCTATCAATCTTTCTCATTTTAATAACCCTCTGCATTACAGCGTGTTATTTTTGGCTTCGGAAGGTTTCAAGCTCCACCACGATATACCAGGATTCCCAGATCAATGGGTAGCCAGGAACTTCAAAGAGCTCAAAGGTTGTAATGAAAACGCAGGGAAAAAATAAAAAAAGGAGAAAGATCAGGAGGAAAAAAAAATGCTCCTAAAAGTGCAGATTTTTGGAGGGTTTCCACGTACCCAGCAGCTTGGCCAGCACCACCACGTGAACCAGCACCACTTGCTAAGTGCCTTGCAGCCTGCGGGTCACCCGACAGGGCCAGAACCGGAGCCACCGGCCCCCAGCGGCGGCCCCGGGCTGTGTCCTCACCCCTTGGGTTCTCGGTGCGTGAATCACTGCCGCGCGAGGGCAGGACGGCGCTCGGGGCGCGCTCGCACGGGGCGCAGAGCGCGAGTGTGCGGGGGAAGCGCACGGCATGCCCCAGCGCCCTGTGCGCCTGTGGGCTCGAGCCGAGCAAAAACATCCGTCCCCATCTCTGCGTTCCCCTTCGTGCGGCTCTGTCCGCTGCTCCAGCAGCGAGCGTTTCCGTGCCCGGCTCTGCCGGTGGCAGCGCGGAGCCCCCGCGACTTTGGGGATGAAACCGCACGGAAGAGCCAAGCGCCTCCCCGTCGCCGCCCCATCGCGGCGCCTATAAATCAGGGCTGGCAGGTAGCGGGGAAGCAGCTGCTAAGGACAGCTTCGCCGCGGAGCACAGGAAATCGCCTTTTAACCCGGCCTGCTGTTGTTTGTCTCCGAGCGGTGACAAAGGAACAGATGCGGACAACAGGCCGGACAACAGGCGAGGAGCCGCGGGAAGCGCCGCTGGAAACATGCCCGGCCGTGGGCAAAACCAGCCCCCTTCCCAAACACCTTTTACTCCTGCTCCTTCCCCCTTGCAGATCCGATTTTGCATGTGCTTCGGGCGCAAGCGCAGCAGGGAGAGCATCTCCCACGTCGGGAAAGCTCCTGCGCGCGTTTGAGGCACCGCCGCAAACCAAAGCGGGTCGCTCCTGCCTGGCTCCTGCACCAGGTGCTGCCAAGCAGGCAGGCTGTGCATGAGCGTCCGTTCCTCCAGCTGGAAAACCCACGTCGCGCACAACCTTCCCAGCTGGGTTTTGTCACTACCACAAAGGCAACTCCTCCACGTTTTATCTCCCTCGGCGTGCCCCTGGGAAGCAGACACCTACTCCCGTTTGTGGGAAGCTTCTTACGACGAGGAAGGGAGGAGGAGAGGGGTGTAAGCACCACTCGGACCAGGTCGCATTATTATTTGCTCATGTCTAGCCCCGGGAACATCTGCTCTGCTCTCTCATGCTTCCCACGTGACGACGGGAAGCCAACAGAAACCCAACGCTCTAGGTGAAAGGCAGAAGTTTACCTTCCGCAGAGGACGCACTTCCATTAAACAAAACACACCCCCTGGCCAAACACGACTAAGGCCAGAAGCCAATTCGGAGCAATGAAAAGAGCCCCGTGAGGGCCGGCCGCGTGCAGGAGACGCCGCCGCGTGCGCCGCACTTACCGTGAAGACATCGTCGTCACCGACCTCCGCCTCGTTGTGAAGCGTGGACGACGACGTCGTAGATCCTAGGAGGAAACAGCTTTTAGAAACACAACATCTCCATGCAACTTTGTTCCGGGGCTTCCTGAGGCTGCTGCATTTGTATTCCGAGCACCGTGCGCGCCCGGAGCACAACTCTCCTGCCTCAACTCAATAGCGGCAGCAAAGAGCACCGAGCGAAGGGCTGAAATTAAGGACGAACAAAATCCTCTAGTGCTAGCGGGGTTGGAAAGGTAAAATCTGAAAGTGCTTCTTGGCATGCAACTGTGTGGCTGCCGATGCTCAGTAACAATGTTAAAAATAGCAATTAGCATTTCCAATCACAGAACCCTTCCATTTCGGAAGAATGATAAAGCCCCCCACTAATCAGTGCTCGAGACCAGATCCTCAGCTGTCAAGACACGATATATAAGTTACTCTTCGGTTGAAAATGTATGTTCCTTAAAATGAGGGAAGGAAATTACTTTGCACTTAAAAATAAAGCTCCCTTTGAAGGGGAAGTGTTAGGTTGCTTTTTTCTTCTTGTAATTTAGGAAGTAAGTAACTATTCTAAAGGTCTGCTCCCTTATCAGCTGTTCCTCAGAGAGCCCTCCTTCCCTGGGTAAGCAAAGCATTTAAAAGGCTCCGAAATCTGTAAATCCATAAGCAGGAGTGAAATACTGAGCTGGAACTCTGATTATCTACATTGCAACTACCTGGGAAAGCAGGAACCTGTATCCAGAGATCCTCCTTCCAGCCTGCTTTAACAGTACATTTTTTGATAGCAGGACATTGAGACTTTGGGTTTTTGTCTGTTTTCTTTTGAAGTGCATGCATTTATAATTTAAATCCTACAACCCTCTGACAACTGCAATCCATAAGGCTGCAAAGAAAATACTGGGCAGCAAGAAAAAGGTAAAAATCCCGAAGTTACGAAAAAAAAGATTTTTGACCAAAGCCCGTTGTTGCACTGAGTCACAGTCAGGATGTGCTAACAAAGCGAATGAAGCTTAATGCTAATACCTGAAAGCTAACTGTTACCTATCCAAATATCCCGGTCACACAGGGAGAGGAGGAGAATGGCTTCGGAGCGCTTGGGTCTTCCTCTAGAGTGGTTAAAAAGGGAGCAAAACCCCACGCCGACCCATGAAAGCAGAAGTACCAAATTAGAGCGGCGTCGGGGATTGTTCGACTGCCATGAAATGAGGAAAGGGAAAACTGACGACGACTTCAAAGCATGGGCAATTCAGGCGCATTTTTCACAGAATTAAAAGAAAAAAAAGAACAAAAACAGCAAACAAACAGAAAAACCTCCGAAAGAGTCTTCAAGGACTAGCGTTTGGCTAAGCAGTCCCAGACAAAACCAATTACTGTAACACCAAAACAAACCGAAGTGTTATTCAGGCCTGTGCAGGAATTCATACTTTGAATTTAACAAATTCAAAGGGGAAAAGGTAGATTCTGCTGCACGTGGGGGCTCGAGAGAGCCCGGCGTTTCTTTTAAGCTGTGGTTCCTTGCGTGGAAAATGAGCGTGCCAAAAATGCACGGAGGGGCTGCAGAACAGCTGAGGGACGCGATGCGGCTGGACCGGGACGGGTGGGCTTGGCGAGGCGGTGCCCTCGAGGCAGCGCCCCGGCGCGCGCGGGGCCCCTCTCCCTGCCCGTACCTTCGATGAGGTCCTCGATGGCCTTGCGCACG
Source organism: Crypturellus undulatus (assembly GCA_013389825.1). Taxonomy (NCBI): domain Eukaryota; kingdom Metazoa; phylum Chordata; class Aves; order Tinamiformes; family Tinamidae; genus Crypturellus; species Crypturellus undulatus. Next base: position 977,425 of record VWPW01028245.1, on the reverse strand, counting down.
CCCCTGTCGAAGGCGCGCGCGTCGGCGGGGCTCTGGAAGGTCAGCCCGAACTTCCTGTTGTCCACTCGCCAGTGGTGGAAGGTGGGGTTGGCCTTGGTGTAGACCAGGTCCTTCTTCACGAAGCACTCCAGCACCACCTGCGCCCGGGAGAAGCCGCGTTAGCGTCCCCGGCCACCAAACCGCGATGGGGGCGGACGGTGGCACCCCAGTGCCTTGGTACCCCGTGGGCAGGGCCTTGTTGGTCCCCGTGAGCGCACGCCAAGCGAGCCAGGTGCAGCCGAGCCTCCTTGCTCCGTTGTCCCACTCCACAGAGGGGAAATCCGTCCTCTGGCAGCGGGTTTGGGAGGCCCTGTCGCCCCCCATCTTCCCTCCTCGTCCTCCCTGGGTGCTGGTTCCCAACACTGCCGTGCAGCACACCGGCCCGGGCGCTCCTAGGGACGCTGGGGCATGCGGGGAGCGGGGACACGTGGCTAGTCTTACCCCTTGCTCAAAAAGCATCTGCAGGGTTCATAAAAACACCAAAGAAAAGCATCCTGAGCAGCAGAATGGTGCAAACACACAGCTCTGGAATGCCAGTCCTTGGTCATTTATGTCTCAACTGGGACAGGCCTTTTGCTGCCCCGGCACTGGGCAGCACGAGCCCGTGCAAGCAGCTCCTGCCAGGCGATGCCACGAGAACATTTCGGGAGGATCGCCCGTGTGAAACCGGGCAGGAAAACGTAACAGCCACCTCGGGATGTGGAGAAAAGGCTTCGTTAATTCTCTCTGCGCAGGAAAGTGCCCTTTTTTAGCGCACCAGCTACCAGGAGTGAGCGAGTGCGTCAATTCACGGGAGACGACTCGTCTTGGCGTCTCCCCCTGCGAGCTCCAGCCCTGAATAGCAGCCGGCATAAATTATTCACCGCCGTGTTTCAAGGCTGGCGCTGCACTGCTCAGTGCAATGTGACCGCCCTCAGGAGCCGTCACACTTCAATTCACCGCTCGCAGACCCCTGACACGTCTTCCAAAAACACGGGGCCTTTCTCCGGGCATCAAAAAGGGGGTCTTTGCACAGGGATGTGGGACATTTACCTGCGGTTCCCAGGTGGCAGGACGACAACCTAGACAGCAAGAGATCTAGGTTCAATAACCTTCTGGGTGCGCGTGGGATTGTTTTGTCCAATCTGGCACTGTTTTCAGATGCCTTTTTTTAATAATGATAAAGCAAAACTTGCACAAGAACACAATAGCATCAGATTTGGGGTAATTCTCGCTATAAGAACAGACAAAAGTTGAATTCGGTTCTATTACCAGTTTGTCCTTCTGCCGTTCCCCATGGATTAGGAATCCACTTCTTCCGTTGCCCTCGGGGTACGTGACCTTGCAGACGCCGACTCTGCTGAGGCCGCCTCCTTCTTGCGGCAGCCACCCGCCGCTGGAGTCATCTCGGGTCATCACCACGGCTTTCACTCGCACAATGTAGCTGTCACTGCAACAGCAACGACACAGAACAAAACCTTTGGTGAGGAGCGCGCGGGCGCATCCCAGCGCTTTGCTTCCCTTTTGGAAGGCAGCGCCAACGCGGGTCCCAAGACGCACGCAGAGTTTCTGCTGGGAACAGCAGGCCCAGCTCCGCAAGGGATGGTCCTTATGGCTCCCTGGGAAGGATGCCCGCTAAGCAGTGGGACAGCTCGGATGGGCATCCGAATATCCAGGGGGAAATTGGATCGCTAACGGTCCCAGAAGCCCCCTCCCTCATGCCGTTTGGGATGCGGAACTACAGGATGGGGTGAGCTTGCAGCATTCCCTAAACACCCCCATGCCATGCAGAGAAGGAACCTATATAGGTTGGACTTGATGATCTTGAAGGTCTTTTCCACCCATAATGATCCCATGATTGCAGCAGTCCTGCCATCCCCAGTGTCTTGGCCAGGCATGAGCTTCTCCAAGCAGCCCAGGGCAAAGCCTTTCCAGGCTTCTGTCATTGAATTAGCAATGAAATAACTATGGAAAACAAGGCTCAGGAATTCCTCCACACCCGGGATGCTCGTCTTCCTTGCAGGAAAGCAGCACGTGCATCCCCACCCGGGTGCAGATACAAGTGGCTCGGGCTTTGGGACCACCCCGCGACTCTAAAGCAGCCTGGTCAGTCTTTCCGTGGGGCTGCAAAGGCAGCACATCATAACGAAACGCTGCTGCAAGCAACCGAGGGGCCTGAAGATGATCCAGGCGCCCGGGCAGCAAATGGGTCAGAAAAGGCACCTCACACACGGGCAGACCGTGACCAAATGGCCTGGTCCTTCTCCCCGCCGCAGAGCTGCTCTCGCTGGCTTTTCTGGGCTGAGAAACAGCAAAATCCCCTTTTCTTCCTCAAACAGCCACCGAGTGCCGCTCTGGAAAAACTGCCTCTTGTTGTGGAACATTATTTTGCACCTCCATTATCATCTGAAGCCCGAATGATTATTTCTCTAATGCGACCACACTTTATTAGCGAAGAAATCAGCCGCACAGATCCTAATTCACGGTACGCAGATGGCAAAGCATGTTGAATAAACAGGACACACATTGCTCTTCCCCTATTTAACACCCCCCACACACTTGAAATCCTTTCAAAAAATCTAAAATAGACTTCAGACATACTCCAAATACTCTCTCATTTAGTCCTTAACCTTCTGCTTAAGGATTCACGATTCATCCTTCCTAATTAAAGCTGCCAGAGTAACCCGGATCAGAAACACCGACACCACAAATCCTTCCTCCTGCCCGCACAGCAAAATGGGCCTGGATGAATCAAAAACAAGGAAACCAGGATTTCTGGTGGGCAAACCACTAACGAGAAGAAAGGCACGTACTGGAGACGTGCCCTAAACGGTCCTTATCCCTGTTTCAGACAAAGGTTGCACCGGTGCCAGGGATGGAGGTAGCCACCCTGATGCTAAGACAGGTTTTTCAGAATATTTTTGCTCTTAGAACATCCTCCTGGTGAAGGGAACAAGACAAGGTGCTCACAAATGGGCGCCGTTATATTCTCATTCCCTAACTAAAAATCATTTCCAAATTTCACCTGTGGCAACTCTAATCTCTTGGCTTCCAGATACACAGAATTAAGCAAATTACTGCAGCTAATTTCCTGTTGTGCCAAAATTCAGCAGCTTCCATCCAGGGCAATTTTTGTTCTCTTCCCCTATGTACTTTTTCCATGTGTTCTTTAAAGATTAGCACCTAACAGATAAACACAAGCAAGCTAACTGTATCTTGCTGCCCCAACCTTTCTCTTCTCCATTTTGGCTTGTTTTCATATTAACTACACTCACCGCCTTCTGGAGAACTTCCAGTAAATACCAAGCTCTTCTCTGAAGCGGGAGCAACTACACACAAAAGCCATGCATGCAAACACAAAGTTTCTTCTCCTGCCACATTTGAATATTACTTTTTGCAATGTAGCTTCCCGCGGGATTTACCATACCATTACAGCAGCATTTGCACCCTTTGGCTTTCCTACAGGTAACGCTGCAAGACATCTTCAGCCACTGTGCTAAGGAATCAGCAACAACTTGGCACGTTTTTGATTTCCACTTATTATTTGCATGCTTCTTCCAACCCGCAGTGATTTCTTTAGGCTCGTAATTGAACACTGGGGGCTGCCTAGGTATGAAATCCAGGTTCTTCAACTACTCTCCCTGCCCTTTATAGCCCTGTGGCCAGGGATTTCCTTACCCTATTCCTGCTGGTATCTCAACCTACAGTCCTTCTGTAAGCTCTGCCATCAAGGCCAGCAATTTATCCAGGCGTCCAAGGCATCCAAGGGCCATGACTAGCTGGGACCTCTACTAGCGGAAAAGGCAGATGTCACCAAATGAAATCACACAGTCCTACTTCTGCATCATTTTGGGGGGGAATTGGGCTGGTTGGGCTTGTTCAAGACACCCTGTGCACCTCGATCAAGCGTCCCGAATCCCCAGCCTGGGAGGCTGGACTGGGTGATCTCCAGAGGCCCACTGCAACTTCCAGAATGCCATGATTTTGAGAGAAGGTTTGGGATCAGCCTTGGCAGCTGGATCTGCCTAAGCCAAGATAACTTACAGCGGGCTCAGGGGCATGTTTTTCACCTGAAACACAGCAGAGAAGCCAGTTCCCTTCCTCCTGCCCCCGCAAGAAGCGCCGTCCCCTCCGCTGCCCCCTTCCAGAGGACCTTGCTCAGCAGCAGGGTTTACCTTGGCAAGGCAGGCAGAGCCGCAGCGGTGCGATCCGCTGGCAGCCTCTCTGCATGACCAAAAGTCACGGTGACGCTGCATCCCTGGAGAGCCCCGATCCTCCCGGCACCGCGCTCACGTTTCCCAATGGGCTACAGACACGAGGGGACTTGGGAAAAAGCTAAAAAAATAATAAAAACTCCATAGATTGGTTGTGTCACAGGGACTAGGACGGAAGGTGCACACTGAATTTTTAAGGCTGCCCACCACTTCCCTTGATTTTACGGCAAAATCCTTCCTGCAGTCTCCATCCGCAAGCCTGGAATAAGCAACGCCGCTCTCCCTCCCGCCAGTGCCGGCAGATAGACGCTTGGGAGGCATTCAAATCCTTCGGCGAGAGGTCCATATAAGGCCTGGGCTTCCTTAGCACGAGAGCTGTTTATTTTCTTTGTGATTTAACTTTATGGGAGTGCACAAAGGCTCTCACTAGTTGCAAGCCATCAAATCCCCCACCGCTCCGAAGAAACCAACCCGCACCCCGCGGGCGCTGCGGAGCGCCAGGGCAGCCTCACTTCAGAAGGGACCCGACCTTGCTTAACTCAGGCCCCTTCCCAGCACAAGGAACGCTACTGAAGCATGTGAAAACACCTGATCCATTCCCATTAACGACATACTGACTGAGGGGAGGAAGGGGAGCGCTGCCAGCCGCAGCCTGCTCTTACCGGAGTAAAGCCGAACCCGCTAAAAATTACAGCCCCTGGGGGGTGTATATGTGTGCAGATATATATAGATGTACACACGTATAAACACAGACACAGATACACACACGTGCGTGTAAATAAAGGCATACGTGGTTGCATGTTCAGGAGGACAGTGAGAATTTTCCTGTAAAAAAGTTGGTGAATGTTTGGATAGTTTGGAAAGTGGAAAGTTTGGATATCTCCGATATCCAAACCGTATCCAAACAGAGCTCGTTTTCTGAGGAGTTTCTGTGTGCCCGATGCTCAGCTAAAGGGGATAAAAGCGTTCTGCTCCTCAACGCGGTGCCTGCCGCGCAGCGGGCCCACGCGCAGCGCGGCCGCGGGGCGAGAACACCCGAGCGCGCGCAGAGGGAGCGCAGGCCGCCCCCAAAGCGGCTGTTCTCACCCCAAAGCCCAGCTCCGCCCCAGGCGCTTGTGCCCAGGCTCCAGGCTCTCCCCGCTATCGGCGCTTCCAAGGACTCCAGCGCTGGGCACGGAAAAGCGCTCCCATCCCACAGAGTTCTTCAACGGGGCGCTCCCTGGCAAGGAATTACTGCTCTGAAAAGGCAGAGTCTGAGGCCAGCAGCTTTGCGAAGGAACGACCAGTCCTACCACATCCATCACCACTTTCCGTCTGCGTCTGTTCTTACTTTGCTTCAAAGGCAGCAATTGTAAATATCCCTTCTAAGGTGTTTTGTAGTTAAATAGCCCAAGAAGCAACCCTGCTTTTCCCCAACCACCCAACATTTATTACTTCTAAACATCTAAACTTCTATAACATCTAAAATATGTCCCCAAAACCTTGACATTTCAGTAATACTTCTTAAGAGGTATAAATCCTTCTCTAGCAAGGCAAGTTGACCAAACACAAGCTTTTAAACTTTCACAATAAAACAGGTAACAACATCTTAGTTCTTCTGAGCAGCCAACGTCTTCCCTTCTTCTTCCTAGAATTTCACCATGATCATCTACATCTATCACCCTGATTTTATAAACATTTACTGCTGGCCACCCCCTGGCAACAAGGCAACAGTAAGGGCTTTTTCACTCCCCTTCTACAAAACAAACATTTAATGAGTTTTAAAAAGTTGGGCGCTTGTCTTTAATGTGATTTCCTAGATTCTTCTTTTAAGGAAAGAGCGAGAAGGACGGCAAGAGGCTCCCTATGCGATGAGCTATGATTCTTCGGAATCATCTTTTCTTGACCTGGTGCTTGGCTCTTGAACCCTCTAGTAAGAGTGAAATATCTGCAGATTATGAACAGTATTTTTTCCTGCACTCACCATTCGGTAAGAAGAGCACTCTTTGACCGCAGCCCATCACGGGCAAATAAAGTTTGATGTTTTGACACCGGTTTCTAGCAGGCTTGAAGCTTTCTCATTAAGTGACAAGAGAAAAAAGGCATCTGGGACATTCTGGCCAAACCCAATATTATATCAGAGCATGCAGGAAAACAAAGAAAACCTCCCAGATTTCTGCAGGTTCTTGCAACCCAAACACACCAATGTAGTTCAACATTCCTCCTTTTATGAAGAAATTAAGACACCGAAACAGCCCTGCAGGCAACTGCCGCTTGCTCGCGCGCTGGGGCTGCGCGGGGAGAACGGGACCACGTCCTCTGTCTCCTGAAACCTCCTTCGGGTTGAGGGAAACCCCCTGCTCCAGGTCCAAGAGGACTTTCTGCAGTGGGAAGAGCTAGGAAACGGTGGCAGGAGTTGAGTGACGTATAAGGGAAATCCTCGCGGGCTTCAGCTCTGCAGTTTTGCACGATGCTGAACTGCACACGACTGGGAAAGCCGTTTGCCCCGAGCCTGCATTTCAGAAGTCTGAAGGCAGGGTTAAAAAATAAATAAATAAAAAATAAGAAAGGGATTCATTGCAACGATCCCACTCTCCATTATCCCCAGCTCTTCTGCAGCAGCAGCTGAGGGCCAAGAAAAGTGAAAAAAAGGCATAAATCCCAATGGACTGGAGATGTACTGCCATACATGTGTGAGAGCACCCGCAGAGGTGTAGGCAGGATGTGAACGAGACCTGTGGGCAACGGGACTAGGAAAACTGCTCCCAGGGCCAGCAGAATTTGCTGTTTTCCTTTCCCTGATGCCCTTCGGGGTCTAGAGCAGCCCCAGGGAGAACAAACACCGGAGTCCTCAGGGTCCGGCCTGCCCGGACCCAGCACGTCTGGATTTGCTCCACAAAGAGCTGCTCATTAAACCCCATAGCAGGAAAGATTAACAGCAGTTTTGTTGGTTTGTTTTCCAGAAGGAAAAGCACTTCTCCAAAACAAAAAACCCAGGACACCTGCAACAATCCTGCCACCCACCTCCACGTCTCCCTTAGACGAACAAAGGGATCCTTTCACCGAAATGTTTGCTAAACATTTAAGCACGATTTTATTTAGATTACGAGAAACAGCTCTATCAAATTTGCTCAAATGGGATTTCATAATCCCATAAATATTTCAGGCCCTTCCAGGAAGCACATGGGAAAGCTGCTTTGGTGTGCGTGTGCGCGTGCATGCGGGTGTGTTTTCAACAGCACAGACCAAAGCAGCAGCTTCTGAGAGAAGAACTGAGAGGAGAGGAACGGTTTTGCCCTTGCCGGGCATGCCCGGGCAGGGCGAGCGGCAGGGCGCACACGTACAGCCCCGCACACGGGCAGGGCGAGCGGCAGGGCGCACACGTATGGCCCCGCACACGGGGCAGCGCCCTGCACCGCGGCTCCGCGAGCGCCCGCGGACGGGGATTTGCGCCACTCTGCTCCGCAGCAGCCAGGCCGCCTTGGCTGCACCGCACCGGGATTTGCTCCGTGCCCCTTCCCTCCTGACGGCCCCTGTGCTGCAAACCCGGGGAGGAGGAGAGGACCCCGGGGCACGGCTGCACCTCGGCCCATCCTCCCCGAGCCTCCGTTCCCTGCAAGTCGGGACGCGGCCCTTCCCGCAGAGCGCCCGAGCGGAGCTGCAAACCCGAGCGCCTGCTTTCATGTGCGCGGCGCGTGCGGATCCTCCCCTCCCGCGCCGAAAACCCCAGCCTGGGGCTCCGCGCGCCTCGCGGCAGCTGGCAGAACAGGGAGCTGGGTGCTGGGGCACCCAAGCAGTGCCGCTGCCACCGCCGCGCGCCTCGGGCAGCGCCTTCCCCCCCAAAACTGGCTTGGTGCACGACCGGTGCTGAATCAACACGCAACTCTGCACCAGCAGATAGACGAGGTTCCTACTGGCAGCATTGAAAGCATCTCTGTGATGCACGTGCTTGAAACCGGGCTGGAAGAACAGCTAGAGAAACTGCAGCAAAAGTCACTGCAGAAATACTTACAGATACGGATTTCAAAAAACCTGCATATCCTTTACGCGTCTCAGTTGCTCTTGGATAGCGCCAATATCCACCGTTGGGATACATGCAACAACCACGCAAGGAGGTAGACAAAAGCCTTAGGTTCACAAGGAACCTCAGCGATTAGTGAGACCTCGGACCTTAGAACTGGTCTCACATCAGCTTTGCAAGGCAGCGCGTTTGTCAGTGACTGTAAATTTCTCAAAATTGTTTAATAGTTCAATCATGCAATGAATCATTATAGTTGTAGACAACAATATGCCTTGGAAAGTTTTAAGAAATAGCAAATTAAAAAATAAAAAAAAAAGGCCCCTCACCTATTTAATGTGATAATGCATTTGAAAGATTAATCCTGCAGAGCACTAAGCGTGCACACAGTAGAGAAAAAAGTTGCACACTCAAGTCCTAGGACCTTTTTTTTTGTGTAAGAATACAAAATAGGAACAAATTACAAGAAACACTAATTAACATTATCATTTACTGTAATAAGGCAGGAAGTTGTTAGCGCATGGCAGATGCTATTTGTTTTATAACACATGCAAGATAAGCAAAAAGTGCGTAACGGCACACCCAGCCCAACAGGTAGTTGCATGGGATCTGCATCCTGAACTCATTTATGCAAACAAATAAACAGGGTTAAAATAAACCCCCACAACTCTCCACACGACACAGCCGGGTTTAATCCCTTTCCCCCTCAGTGTTCTCATCTTCCGCCAGGTGAACGCGTTTAAAACAACCTTAGTTCTGAAATGCCTCAAAACCCTGCACATTCCCGCACGTTCCCGCGCCTGCCACCTCCCTCCCTGCCCACACGCGCTGGGGACCGAACGCACAGAGGGACACGCAACAGGGGACGTCGCTTCCCCGGCAGCAGCTATTTTCCCTGCGGTGCTCAAGGAAGGGTGCCCATTAAGGCGCTACTTTTGGAAAGCAAAACAACGCAGGAAAACACCCATGTAGTCCTAGCGGGAAGCCTGCGTTCTGCACAAGCCATTCGTATCCACCGATAAATTACACGCAGATTTAGGAGGGATTCGGAAGGGCTGCGGAGGCAGATGGGGGTATGTGGTGGAGAGGAAAAGAAAGAAAGAGAAAGAAAACGCGACCGTGCACAGCAACAGAGCACACGTACCTGCTGGGGGATGCCATTTCCTCTACATTTTGTCCCCGGCTCGCTCTGCGTTACCATCATTGCCACTACAGCCTCCCGGTAAAATGGATCGTCTTCTGCCGACCTGAGTACCAGCTGCTGGAAAGTGGCTTCCCCCCATGGATGATTCAGTCTCCTTGACGGATATACTGCATTGTACGGGATGAGTCATCCCCCAGTTATTCTGCATATTACAGGCCTGGCGGATCATTACTCATTTTCAACATCCTCCTTCTCCCAGCGCAGGCACACAAGCTGACCAAAGATCCCTGCTTCCCCGCCCCACTCATAGGGAAAAATAAGATGATAATTTCGACTGCCAGGAGCTGCTACGGCAGCTCTTCAGAATGGGCTGGCCGAGGAGCCCGCTGCTACGGGCCCGAGCCAACGTGCTCGATGCATCTAGGGGGTATTTAGTTTGTAAAATAGATGTATTTCAGGGTATTTAGCTTGCAAAATAGCGTCCTGTATGCAGGTGGTGATGTATGTGTGCACATGCACACACATCCATCCGGGAACGGCGCGCGCGCAAGCCAAGCAGCACCAGAGTCCCCACTGCTCCCTTGAGGTCTCCAGCAGCTCTTCACTGTTCTAAAGACTTTCCCAACTGCTCGGATTAGCTATTAGCCCCCTCAGCTCCTCCTCCCCATGGTATCCCCAAATCCTCGCTGCGTTTTTAAAGCAAAAATGTCACCCAAGAACTGCCTCGGCTCAAAGAGCAAGAAAATTGCAACACTGCGACCCTGAAAATACAAGTTCTAGAAATGCTCGCCCAATTTCTGAACTAATTTACACTGATGATTAAAGCAGAGGACGGAAGAAAGGCAACTTAGGTGTTTATAGGCCTGCTAACAGCCGGTTTCTCAAATCCACATCGTTTTAATGATGGTCTGTGGGTAAAAATCACTTTGTCTCAGGGCTGGGCACAGCGGCCAAAGTCACACTGTGCAAAAGGCACCTTTGGAACAGGCTGTGGAGGAGGAAGGGGGCACAGTTTTGCAGACAGGATTTCCCAAATCACATCCATTCTTGGAAACAGCAGCTCTGAACCACCGGAACAGGGAGCCTGAACGCCTCGAGGCTCCAACTCTGCTGCGCTGCCTGCATGGAAGATTCCACAAGGGAAAAGCCAAGGACATGGGGAGAAACCAGAGCACCCGGCTGGGTGGCAGCAGGATTCACTTGATGCTCCACCGCCGCATCCCACGAGCAGCAGGATGAGATGGAGCAGGAGGGACCTCTCTCCAACTTGGTCGCGTTTTGCAACAAGTCTGGAGCCAGGCATAGCGCAGGGCGCCGCTGCAGGCAGCATTTTAACTTTGCTACGGGGGATTGTGCGGCCGCTGCGTTCCCCCTCCTTTGAGTTCAACATACAACCCAAAAAGGCCCTTCATTTAATGGGCGACTGGTACTATGCTTTGGTGGAAAATTGTCATCACTGGACATCTCGTTTGTTCGTCAGTGTACTTTGATATTCCAGTAGTGAACAGAATATAAATATGTATTTTTTTTAAGTGCATAGTTCCACTTCAAGACTGGTCCTGCTAGGATGTGCAAGAATTCAACTTGCTACTGTACCTTCCTCTTCAAGCTTGGCCGCAGCCCTGCTGTTATAGCCAGAAAAGTTAAATAAAAGATACCTAGTCCAGTTGAATAAGATATCTAGTCCACTTGGAGCATCCTTGAACCAACCGTGTTGTAATCACGTCTCAGAAACGCAGCTTCAGCATGTGGACCTCCCCAAGGCTCACCTGCTCTCTTGCCTTCCCACTGCTCCACGGACTGCTCCACGGTCCTGCGCAGGGGATTTCTTTCTGCAAAGCTGTTTGTGATGCTGGTGCTCCAGGATCGGGGAGGTCATGGAGAAAGGCTTTGTCTGAGCACGTCAAAACCACCACACACAACGAGGCTGCTCTACACGTTACCGAGCGCCGGGTCCATGAGCTACAGCTCGGGCCCTGCCTTTTGGTCCTCCCTCGCGTGTGAGCCTAACCCAATGCACCAGGAAGAGGCAGAACTGCCGGATTCCCTCAGATTCCCACCATAGCTGTGGGAATAATCCCCATGAAGGGAATGATCCTTCCTGAACACAGCCGCGCTGCAGGGCAGGTGAGAGCACAACAAAGCCGCGGGGAAAGGGTATAAAGCTCGTGCTCAGGAACGGTCCGAGACCACGAACGCTGTGCTGGGGGCTGCTGAGAGGCCGGGAGCACCCGAACGGCCCCATCGGGATGCCGCAGTCACCGCAGATCTTCACGTCCCCCCGGGCAGGGCTGCGGGCGCTGGCGGAGGGGAAACCCCCGCACAATGAGGAGATGCGGAACCGCCGCGGCGCGGTGCACGCAACACTGCCCTGCCGTGTCCAGCTCTGCAAGCCAGGGCGCTTATCTATATATACTGTCTATATATTACTTCAGGAAGGCCAATTCAATATGACCGACAACTCCTAACGACTTATTTATGTTATTGTTTTAAGCGCAGGCCTCTGACAGACAAGTGCCTTTTCTAGGGGAATGAACCTTTGCCCGTAGGATGGCAGCAAAACCCAGTTGCGGCGCACAGGGCTATTCCCAAGGCCTCACGGATGCAATTCCCGTGCAGCCGGATCAGAGCTGGGCGCCTCGGGAGCCTCCCCGCGAACGTCCCCAGCTCCGGGGACGCTCCCGGTTGCCAGGCCCTGAGCACCGGGAAGGCCCCGTGTGCTCTTCCCCTAATTACACTCTTCTTCTGCAGCTCCTAATTGGTATGTGCATAAACAGCTGTAATACAATACGGGAAAGCTAAAAATGTGCCTTGCACTTGGGTAACGCGGACGCTGCATCGCGCCGGGGCACATGGTGAATTTCCATTTTCTCCTCAGCTGTTGGTAAAAACACAAGGCCTTTCTCCTCCCTTATATTTTTATTTTCTTAACATTTAAATACTTAAGTGACCCCTCGTTGCCTTGTGCCCGGGGCTGACACCTCTCAGCCTGCATCGGCCGCAGGGATGGATGGACTCATAGCTCTAACGCCTTGGGGAGACACAGGCAGACCCATCTGCCCATCACACAGTTAAAGAACTTGCTTGGTTACTCCTCAAACCAACTTCTGCTTCGTTTCAGCTGTACTCTATCCGGCCTACTCTAAAGGATGCTTCCTTCTCCTTTATCTGCAACAGAAGATCTCAAGGAAGGAAGACTCCACAACACTCCCAAGAAGATGCTTTTAAAGCCCGAACCCTCTTTTATCTTCTATTACTGCCTTGTTATCGCCTGCCCTTTCCCTCGGAGGAAGCTTTTCCTACACGAGCGCTCTCAGACTGGTCACTTGCCCATTTTGCTTTGGTTTTTTTTTTGCCTTTCTTTTAGCAGCACTTTTAAACTTGCTATCAATGGCGCCCCGCGACGTTTCGCAACGGCCCCAGCACCAACCACTTCCCTCCGCTCCGGCGCTTTCATGTGCCGAGCGCTGCTGGGGCGCCCAGCCGTTCCCAGCGCCGCCTCCGGCTCCGGCGGCGCGGAGCGCTCGCTCCCGCCGCCGCGGCCTTTCCTGTTTACGCCGCTCAGAGCAGGATGCCCTGCGGAGCCCCAACACACGGGCGCTTCCTGCAAGCCCCCTCCTCGCTCCGGCGCTTTCGCCCCGCGTTCGGCACCGGCAGTTCCGTATTTCAGGAGCGCACAGGGCTGAAGGCACCGCGGGCGAGGAAGGTTTTCACTCACGGATGGCAAGAAGGTAATAGCTGAGCCCACACCGGGGCAATCGGATGTTCCCTTCTGCAGGACCATCCGAGATCCTGCAATTTTATGGATTTATCAGCACATGCCAGGAGAAACACTGATGCCCAGCACATCTGGCAAGGAAAATACTCCAGGTTGGAAATCCTCTAGCAACAGCTTGTGCGAGCGCGTTTCCATGCAGGCCACCACCCCACACTTAAGCTTGCTTTTAACCCCCAGAAAAAAAGAAAAACAAAGGTTTATTTTTCTGTTTTGGCATTTTGAGCCTGAGTGAAAAGCAGCTTTATCCTCCTGGAACTTGGGAGCTGTGGGAAGCGAGTGGCCACCTTTCATGTCCGCCCCCGCAGGAACAGCACCAGGAGGATGTTTAGCAGGGAGGGAACAAGATTTACCAGGACTTTTTTCAACTTCCCACTTATTTTTCAGTGTCTCAAGCTGTGTTACATCCACCCTGCATGCTCGGCACATGATAACGGAACCACAAGGGTTTATCTCCATTCAAACTGGCCTTCTTCCCCGCCTCTGAAACCCAGATTTAACTAAAGTTTTAACTCCAGCTTATCCAGAACACAAAATTCAACATTTTGCAAAATTATCCCTGGATGCTAAATGTAGTAACTTGTTATTGTTGTTTTTAAGGTGGAATCATCCAATTTGATTATGAACGCACGACTTCCTTGTTTAGGACACACCTGCCCTATTAATATCTTGGAAATGGGGAAAATCTAGGAAGGAAGGCCGAAATCAGCGCGTTCTGCTCTCAAAGGGCCGGCACGAGGATGAATCATCCAGACTCACGGCGACCTGGCGGTGGGAAGGCCCAGAAGAGCTGAATTCCTCGGCGCTCTGCTGAAGAGCAAACATCCCCCGCAGAAGCAACCTGCCCCATCAGACTGTAAAATACGGAAAGTAAACAAAAAGGAAGGGAAAAAAGCGCTTTTTCAAGGCTGAGCTAGCGGCAGAGAGTGCTGCAAATACCACGGTGTAAACAGATGGGAGCCCCGTGCCCGGGCCGCGGACAGGATGTTTTGGCTCCGACGCGCGGCGGCCGTGGAAGCGCGGTGTGCCAAGAGCATCCCGCGAGGCCGGGTTGTCTGCTGGGAATGGGCTGCGCGGGGAAACGGGATAGCCGGGAGGTGTTCCCAACATCCCAAGTGCTATTTCCAGTATTAACCTGTAGCCAGGAGGTCACGCTTTTAAAACAAGGCAAGAAAATGCCTGATGGTTGAGCAGACATCGGTCACGCTCACGTGTGACAGATCACTCTCTGCTCCTGCTGCCCTAGCAGAAGTCCCTGTGTCCCCAAGCGGCTGTCCCTGCAGCGGGAGAAGCTGGAGACGTTTGGCGCTGCAAACACACCAGGACGCAGAGGAGCGAGTCCTCCTTTGCCCGGAGATGCCCTTGCAGTAGTGACAGTGCCATGGCAAGGATGCTGCCGAGCCCGCTCTCCTCGACGGCAAGGACAGCCCCGGGATGCTGCGTGCCGCAGGGAGCCAGCAGCAGCCTCGGAGATCCGCCTGCAGCTTTAATGGATCTAGCAGTCGAATCAGACGACAAGAGGTCCATACAAAATAGAAAGCCCAGGCGGAGAGCCAGCTCCTCATCCCAGAAGGGCACTTGCCTGAGCGCACCAACACGTTGGGAATCTCCTCCCCATCCCAAGTTTTCGGGGTGCACTTCAGAGGGATGCTGAGCCGTAGTGCTCCTTTGCACCACGCACAGGCGTCGGGACAAACCCCGCACCTCCACGGAGAAATATAACCCCATCCCGCTGCAAAAGGGCAGCGCGAGGGCCGGGTTCACCAAAGCAGCGCTCCCTTGCGTGCACCTTCCCGCCAGTGAAATGGGAATTCCCGACACGGAAATACCATGGAGCAACCTCCAGCCCTTTCCTAGGGCTCCAGGTGCCACTTCCACGGGACACTTCCATACGTGCCTATGACCAAATAGATTCCCTTCGGCTGAAGGGACGCTGAGCCAAAAGCAATGCAGAGATGGTGACCTCTGCAATTTGGGGCTACTTGCAGATGTCCTGAACGATGCCATTGACTAAGTCATACAAAAAGCACTTTAACCCCTGGCAACGATTCATTTACATATTTTTTCTAGCAAAAAAATAGCTGTATTACTATGGGAGAGTTTCCTACTATTTGCAAAAATTCAGAAAAGTACAAGTAGATACTAATTTGTTAAAGAGACAGATAAACATGTACAGGAAATACTACTATGAAGGTCCTGATCCTCTGTAGATTAATAAGCTACAGTACAGGAGACGAAATCATGACACTGAGGAAATAAGCAAACTATAAAAACAGGAAGAAGTGGAAGTTTATTTTTTTAATGTTATTTTGAGTGAATATTTGTTTTTGCGAAGTTCAAGACACTGGCAAAAGCCTCCATGTGCAGGTCCCACAGTATTTCCTACACAAAAGCAGCTGCGGAGCCTCCTCGCGCGGGTCCCGCGCTCTCCGTCGGGGCGGCCGTCCCGCACACGACAGGCCGACGGCTTTGCTAGTCCTGGCTTTGCCAGTCCTCGCTTTTCCACGCCATTTAGAGCCACTGCGTCACCCAAGGGCCTTCGTCTCCACCGCGCTCCTCCTCCAGCCTCTCAAGATGCCCACCTAATGTCACCCTGTCAGAAACGAAGGGTCTTGCCGCTAAATAAGCCACCAAGAAAAGCGGTTTGCACGCTCGCGCCTTGGCTTTGGGCCACACAGAGGTAACAGGAAGGCCCTGGGAATCACCGCGTCCCATGAGGATGTGGCGGGCACCCTTGGTGGCACGAACCCTCTCCGAACCCCACAAATGCCCCATACCCAGGAGGCAGCCACTTTGCTCGCAGCTACTCACATCCTATTTTCTTCTCTTATTTTCCATTTTTTTTTTTTTTTTTTTATTCCCTGCTAGGGGGTGGAGGGAGGGAAGGGAGGAGAAGGAGACGCCGTACCAACTTGTCCTCATCCAGCAAGTTTTTAAAGCAACTTATCTGCCTCCGGGACAGGCTTCTTGCAGAGAGCAGAACCGTCATAATTACAGTTACAACCAGCACTGCACACACATCCCTAACGCACGTGCTAAGAGCTCAGCTCCAACACACCCGCAGAACGACCGGGTTACGGGAAGCCATCACTGCAGAAATGCACTTAATGCAGTCGTCAAAAAGAGCTGCATTTCAGTACTCACTGTTTTGCAACGTTCTTGTCACCTCCAGCTTTAATACTGTGCATGCTTGATTTTTTTTCTTTTTTATCTGTCCACTGCAGTAACCAGTTTCAGCTGGGGCACTTCTCACTTTGGAAATATAATTAGATTTGTGTATTAATTAACTATATGGAGAAAACGATTTATACCAAGGGAGAAAACGCAGTATGCTCAAGCTAGCATCCCCCTTGGATTTGCCTCTATGCCAAGCACAAGGAGCAGCTACGTGCCACGTGTACACGTCTATTGCACGGAGACACCCACGGCGCGGGCAGAAACCAAGGCCGTGTCCTGTCCTTGGGCGACCCGGGGACAGGAAGGCTCCTGGGCACGGCACGTCCCCGGCCCTTCCCCTTCCCGGCCCCTTCGGAGGACGCGGGAAGCTCCTCGGCCTCGAGTTGCGGCATGGAATAGGGTCTCGGAACGCTCTCTCCGCCCTGGCCGGATACCAGGATGGTCGGAGGACGTGTTTTCCTCCCGTGATACCCACAGCGTTCACCGTTCTCCTTCCTACCGCCTCTCCTCCTGCGTACGAGAGCACATCAACATTGCAAGGGACAAAAACTGCACGATACTTTTACCAAAAATATCCAACCTGTAGGACCTGCCAAGGCTGTTGATCACTAAATAGGTGCCAAGCGCTAAAATACAACAGCGTCTGCTTTTTCTTCCTTTAACTACCAGTACCACACCAGATACTTCACTGGGCTGCCTCTGCGAATGCCTTCCTTAAAATAATCTATCAAAACAACACGAAGCGAGGAAGAGACCAGAAGAACGTTGTGACTGCAGGCGTTACCCGAAACAGCCTCCCCAGCTCTGCTCACCCTGTCCTTAACCGTGTTGTTCCCAGAGTACTCAAACGTACCTGCCACGAGCACATTACGGAAATTACGGTATTATTTTAAAATGCCCCATGCAATCTCACACGTGGCCAGGACTACCCAGCCCAAGAGGCCGCGGGATGCCCAGCAGACGCTTCCAGGAGAAGGGGAGCGTTGAAGTGTCCTTCCCATGGCACCTGCGGCCCGAGGCGGGCGGCGGCGGCGGCTGTGCTGGCAGATGCCCCCGGACACCCGCCGTGCCTGCGGGGACCAGCTGCCGCCAGCCCGGCGACCATTCCAAAAATCCTCCTCCTGGACGCTGCGCCGCGACTTCCTGTCCCTCGGGAGCCTCTGCCAAAGGATCCCGAGCTCCTGCCCTTCGGCTGTCGGGAGGCAGAAGATGAAGGAGCCGCCTCCTCTGGAGCCAAGACGCACCCGGCCCTGGAACCGTTTGACGGGGAATCATCCCCACGGTGCTGGCAGCCCTTCCCCTGGCCCTCCAGCTGGGATCTGCGCTGCCTTGCGCAGAACCCGTCGCGCTTCTCCATTCAGGAGCCTGTGAGGCGGGCCCGGCCCCGGCGCTCTTGGGGCGCTCGCGTGATTCCCCAGAGCGGCGCTTTGGCTGCACAGAATTTTATTAGCTCTAATGTGCTAACAGCTGGCAAAGCCGTAATCCACACCCACGGGCTGTGAAAGGTGCTATATCCATGTTGTTTGGATTTGTAAGGTTAATTTAAGATTTGCCTTTGATATGTAGTAATTTTTGGTTGGTGTCCCGGTGCTTGTTAAGGCAGGCTCGCTATCCACCTGAGGCAAGCGCGCTCTGCGAGCACAGTGAGGACACGCACCAGGCTCCGGCATCTCACAGTTAATTGGAGCAGGGCCCCCGTGCGCGCCACGTGTCCCGCGTGCCTGGGATGGTGGCACCCCACGAGTGGGGGAGCAGCCCGGGCTGGGGACAAGGTGTTAATTTTAGCCCCAAGCCGGCACGCGTCGCCCGCTGCAATGAGCACAGAGCTGTCCTGCCCCGGGCTGGCACCCGTGTCACACAGTCCAGCGCTGACGCGGCGCCATGTGGGCTGACTCGTTTATACCTGCTCTGCAAAGCTGAAGGGAGGCAAACAGCAAAAAGCACTCACAGAATTTGGGCTAGACCCATGAACTGCCTAATGCAACGTGGCAACGCTGCATGACGCAGCGAAGAAGCCCGTGCCATGCTGGACGTTGTCAAAATCCATCCCGAGTGTGAAGGTACCCACGACGCAGAAAACCATTTCATTTCTTGCCCCACAGAACAGAGCAGGCCAAATCAATGCGGCTTTTGTCCGGGAAGCGCGTGCCCGAAAGCGCTGCGCATCAGTCACCACCCGTCCACGTTAGCGCGGCGATACGGGGCAAGATCAGGCACGGGCCTGCGGAGACGGCTCGTTCCAAACCGCAGCTCAGAGCCCCGGGCGCGCGCCGCGGGCAGGAGCTGCGCGCGCGTCGCCAAACACGGCTTGTGTAACAGGACCCTCTTGTATAAACAGCGCTCTCGCCCGCGCAGAGCCCCGCGCCTCCCCGCCACGTCTCCCGCTTTGCTCCAGAATGGGGTTTTCTCTTGTTTTTACACGTATACCTTTGGTATCAGGAGAAATAGGTCTAAACCCTCCTTATGAACTGGATTGCAAAGGAGGCACCCAGACCAGGTGTTCGACCAGGCGCACGGCTCCTGATTGAGCCATCCAAAGAAAACACTCCAGTCTTCTGGCAGCTCACCAGCCTAGGGATCTGCAGAGCAGAGCGGCCCTCCTAGGCAGACTGCGCATATGACGTCCCTGGGACTTACACTGTGCATCCTCCAGAAAAGGATTTCGGACTCCTGTGCTTTTGGGTCTAGAATTTGAAGCTCAACCTTGAAACAGCAAAATCTCCCAGTGCGCTACCTTCTTCAAAGCGCATGACGCCGGAGCAAAGCTTACCTACAGACCCAAGAAAATCCACCGTGTCCTATCTGGTGTCCGATGAGCATCTGTCTTTCCTGAAGGCAGCAGCGCAAGCGAGTGTCCAAGCTCCATGTAGCCCGCGGCACTGCTGGGGACCTTGGCAAGCAGCTCTCCCTGCGGGTGAATCTGCTGAAGACCTGGTTTGGTGGAAATGCAGCAATCGACACTCATCCCTCAAAGCCTTGGAACCAGGAGATGAGGAGAGCAGCACTCCCTAATTTCCCGTGCTGTTGACATACCCGTCAGCATTTTCTGTACTTCTCGCAAGAGCCCTCGGGCACTGCTTCAGGCACTGGATCCTTTTCTTCCGGCGGGATACGGCTTCTGCAGGACGCGGCATTGTTCGCTTGACTGTTTGTTCTGCACGGTGAACTCTACACCGTGTTCCCTTCCTCGCCCGCCACCGCGATCCGTCACGCTTCAGCCACCTCTTCGCGGTTATTTACTCAAGCCTGGGTTCAGCAAGGAATTCCTCCGCGTTACAGACTGTCCCAAGGTGCTTTTATAAGGTAGTTTCAGCTCTGCGGCTGCAGAGCGCTCCCAGGGAGGTCCCTCTTTTCAACCCGAGCACCTTTTTTTACTTCAAAATCCAGGGAGCAGCAGAACCTTCTTGCTGACAGTCACACATGAAAGCGCAGGCTGAACACTTATCCCTTCCATCTAGGGAAAGAGCAGTTGTGAGAGGGGCTGGGTATTAGTTACTGGGAGCCTTTTTCCATTAAGGAACTAGTAAAGCTAGTAAAGCATTGGTTGTAACCCTTGTCATTCTCCAGATCAGGGCTGAACAGGGCTTTGCACAGCCATGCAAGAAGGTGGCACTGGATTTTCCTCTGCAAACATCAAGGCAACCCAGTGGTGCCAAGCAAATGCCCCAGACTGCGCTTACCGGCCGTGCAGAGCGCCCTGCAGCTGCAGGACACACAGAGGGGTCCGAGCCCACAGCACGGCCCCTCCTCTCCCGTGTCACGTTCATGTCACAGCAGCTTTTAAGTCAAGGACTGAAATAAACAGTCACGAAACGTCAGTATTTTTTATGTCCCATTACCAGTGTTAGTGCTCTGGCATCCTGTCTCCCCGTCTTCCTCCTCCGTCGCAGGGAGATGGTTCTTTCCATGTGCACTGCGACACACTCCAGTTAGCACCACGGACTGTACTCAGCGCAACGCCGGTGGTTATTTTCCTTGTTTTTTAAATGCATCCCAGCGTTTGGGCTGTCACATTCATGGAAGGGTGAGAGGGGACACCAAGGGCGTCTCTGATGCTCTGTTCAGCTGAAGGCCAGCCGATGTTCATCATCTGATGATGTTCATCATCTCCTTCCAGCACAGACCTGTCAGTTTAAAACTAGATCCCTGGAAATCCCCTCAGTGACTTCCGAAGCAGCAAAGCAACGTCTTGGGGCTTGTTTTGCTCTGCTCACGAGACGGGCTGGTTGCTCCACTGCACCCCTGACCCTGCACTTTCGCAGCAGTGTGACACAGCATGGGAAAGGCTGGCCCCTTTGGACAAATTCAGCTCCATGAAAGGCCGAGTCCTGCTGCATGGTCCTTGGGCAGCACAGGCTGCACGTGCCTCCTGCCAGCCTACCACCTCCTCCATGTACATCTTGGCTCCTCCAGAAATGTAATTCTTAAGAACTGTGGCAAAGTCTTTCTCATCTCCTCCAAAAACCTCTATTGCAAATAGTCTCCTTTCAAGTGCAGACCCAAAGCAGCCGCTGCAGCTGCTAAATAGCTCTCCAGAGAGAGTGCCCACGCTCAGCGGTCATTATTTTTCATCCGTTTTTCCATTCTGTGGAGGTTCACACTATCCCGGGTTCCAGGTGCTGGCCAGGTCGGACAGGGACCGCTCACTTCTAACCCCCCTACACTGGCTGCATGGAGAGAGCAGGAGAGAGTGACGGATCCCTCCCCAGAGCACCCAGCTGGGAGCGCTGCACTGGGCATCCCACCCGGAGTCCATCATCTGCCCATGCAGAAGGGCACTGCACCATGTAGAGCCAAAGTCTTGCACATGGTTTTGCGAAATGTTATTCCTCATTTCTCAGGAGCAGAAAGGAAGCCGAAGAGGGAAATATCTTAGTATTACATTTGGCTACTTTTTTCTCAATATGACATTTCCATGGAAGTTGTGTTTTACTGAATCCTCAAAATCCAGTTGTTGGAAAAATAAAACAAAATAAAAATTGCCACCCAGTGGGCATGCAAACAGTGCACGCGCCCGTATCAGGAGCGCGCTGCCCTCCTGGTCTGCGGCAGCGCTCGGTGATCACGTCCCTCGGTCGCTGCAGCGCTCGCAGGGCACTGCGGCTCCCAAGGCAAGAGCCGGGGCAGGCAGAGCCCTCCTGCTCACTGCCCCTCTACTGCCCTTCCAGTTCCCAACCACCAGGAAAGCAGCTCATTCTCGGCCCCTGCGAGCGCAGGAGCGACGCAGAAATGACTCCCAACGTTTATATATTTTCTTTCTAAAACGAGAATGGGAAAGCGTACACAAACACTCTTCTCTCCCCATCCCTTCCTTCCCATGAGGGGAGTGTTTGTTTTTCTATCTGACCTCCTGAAAGGCTAGGGAAGCTATTCCACTGATAGCCTGATAACGGTGGCCAGCGCTTCCTCCGAGATACAACGAGGAGAGGCAAGGAAAACCCAAAATAATGCACAGACCGACACGCTCCCCCAGCAACAACACTACTAGAAATATTTCTGCAAGTGCAAAATGACTATTGGCCTGTTCTGTCAACACCCAGAGCTTCGTCCTTCTCAGGCACACAGACACGGATGCACTATGGGGAGCAGCATCTTGGCAGGTCTCGGAGCAAAAGGTCTGTGTGGAAGCCAATGCACAAGACCGAATACCCCAACCGGGGCTTTTTGTGCTTCAGTTTCCCGAGGAGAAGAGAGGCCGCGTGGCTCGCGAGACGCGGGAACCTTGTCGCTCGTGCGAGGTCTGTCTTGCTACAGGCTCGAGTGCTTCAGCACCATCCGGGCTGGCATCGTGCGTGATGCTCGCGGCAACCCCAGGACCAACGCACGTGTTGGGAGGCCAACCAAGGAGGCAAAGGAGGCCCTGTGCCGCCCATCTCTCCTCCATCCCCTGCCTGTCAGCTATTTCTGCACAGAAATGGGGGGTTTGGGCAGCATGCGTGGAGTCAAGCACATAAAATTACCCTCTCTCCTTGGCCTTGCTCCGCTCATCGGCTCCGTGTCAGGCGCATTAAAGGTCTTTTAACCAAAAATGGTAACTTATCCAGTAGAACAAGCTCACTGACCCCGCAGGTTTTATGGCTTCTGGTTCAGGGTGAGGGAGATGCAGATCGTTTAAGAATTGGTAAGAGCACTGACAGCCTTGATGAACAGCTCCGAGAAAACTGTTGATATTTATGGTATGATTTGTTTTCGGAACTACTGTAAAAAGGCACATCGCGAATCGGATAAGATCTTTCAAACCGGTAACAGTTTATGTATACATATACTGAGAGCAAAATGGTTTATTTGGGCTTTAGCATTCTTCCTGTAGGATGCTGTGTTTATAAAGGGTATTTCTAGAACTTCCTGATTGCCTCCGTGCTGCCCCTCGGCGCACGCACCCAGCTCCCCCCAAGCCGGGCTGCAGGGCTGGCGCTTACAAATCCATGCGCGCTCTCCGTGCCCATAGAACACACGCTGCCTTCTCATTTTGCAATTGCACCTTTACAACAACTTTGGTCCCCAAGGAAAAAGAAATAATCACAGAACTTTTTAAGAACCTGTATTAATTACACTTTATCCTTTTCCTTTTAAATATAGCAAATAGGCCCTGCATGAGGTTTTTCTCCAGTTTAGCTGCTCAGTCTTCCCTGCCTGCCTGAAAGCACAGCACTCACCTCAGAAATGCGAGCAGCAGAACTGCTGCTCCTGAAGACTGCGCAACTCAGCAGCTCTCCTGCCTTTAGAGGCGCAAACTGCAGACCCCCAGCAAGGGCACGCAAAGGAACGAGGGTCCCGTGTCCCCTCCTGCCGCCCCGGTCGCGCGCTGCAGCAGAACATGGGCAGATGCAGCCAGGTGAGCTCCAGGCACGGAAGGGACCAGATCACGGAGCAAGGACCCGCCAAACCAGGCAGGGAGCAGAGGGAAGGCTCTGGGAGCGCTGGGCTGGGTCGCTCGATGCTCTCAGCCGTCCACGGGATGTTTTTAAGGCTCAGACTGTTTGTAAATAACGTGCAGCTCCAGGCAGAGCCCTGCGGCGGGGCCGAGGTTGTTTGTCAGCCCCACGCTGGCTCCTCACAGCTCCCTCCTGCTCCCGCTTCCCTAGGAAAGTGGGAGCTCTGCAGCACGAGCAGCCAGGCACCCACTCCTCTCTTCCCTCAGCCTTTCGGGGATGCTCTCCCCAAAGCCGGCCCTGAGCCCGGCTCTTCCTGCAGCGCCAGAGCGCTCCCAACCCGCTGCCCGGCCTCCCCTCGCGCCGCGCCGCCGCGCACCGCTCCACGCCGCGACGCGAAGCCCTCGGAGCCCCAGGCCAGCTCGGGGGCACAGCTTTCTGCTCGCCAAACCGCGCAGGCAGCCGGCTTTCCGAGGGCTCGGAAAGCAGCAGGGCTGTTGAGACACGTTAGTGGTAGTGAACGAGCTCGGGCGAAGCCGGTTCTGGCGCTTGCAGCAGGATGGGGTTAGGTGCAAGGAGGTGGTTTTTGGGGCCTGTTCGCTTGCGGCGGGGACCGCTTGTCTGTGCTGCTCGGTGGCAGAGCAGGTAGGGAATGGGAGAGAAGAAAAGTGACCTGAAAACTAAACAAGCACACGCATGAGGGCGGCTATGGGCAAGCTTCCTTTCCCCTCATGCCTTCCACGGAAACTGCTCCCCACAAATTAATAGGGTGCTAATAAATAAACACGGGGTGGGGTGGTAAATAAATGGATGCACAAGCACAAGTGGCCCTGTGCAGGACCTCCCACCTATATTAGCCCATATAAAAGCTATGGGACTACCCGGATGGCCCACGTGCCGCATGCAAGTTAAAAATGTCAGCATTTCCAGAGATAAAACACAGCTCTTGAAGGATGAGTGGCAAGGAAGGAAAGTCAAAGGAGGAGGTTATTCAATGAGCCAAAGAACAAGCAAACCAGAGTGAGGGGAAAAAAGCAATCTGCGTTTAATTCCACTTAGACTTAATGCAACAGGTAGAACCTGCTGGCTATTAGCATGAGCTTCTTCACAAGCCTGGAAGTGTGCTCTGCAATAGCTGCTTGTGATAAAAACCATTTACTTCCACAGGGAAGACTCGTGTTGCACGAAGCAGCCAGCGTTTCCTTTCGCCGCTGTCAGGATGGTGCTTGTGGGGCCGTGTCAGGAGCAAGGACCGTCCTCTCGGCTGCAAATGGCGAGGGGAGGAAGAGGGTTTGCTTCGGCCTCGGGAAAAGCAGCTGGGCTGGGGCGCGCAGCCAGGAGCGGCGCTTGGAGGAACCGAGCGCGGGAAACGGCAGCAGACGAGGCACAAGGAAACGGCGGGGAGAGGAAACGGCAGAGTGCAACACGAAAGGCGAAACAGAACTCGAGCAGGAAGCGCACCGGGATGCCCCAGGGGCAGCAAGGAGGCGGCTCGGGCCCAGGCTGAAGGCGCCGGATGGCTTGGGGACAACCTGCTGCCTTCACAAGGGTGACCTTGGCCCACACAACGTTCCCCCAACCTCAAACCTGCTCCAAAAAGACGGTCCGAGACCAAAGTGAAGACAAATCCATGCACCGGCGTGAAGTGGTCCTGCCCTCTCAAGAGGCCGAGCGGTGCCATCTCCTTTGCCATCTCTTTCCAGTACCACAACTCCAAAGCCCAAATCCCGCATCCAGAGCCGCATTTTAACTCCCATGCATCCGTATTTATAAAGAAGCACCCAAAGCAGAGGTGCCTTCCACCGAACGGGGCCCCAAGGGCAGAGCGCGGCCGGGGCCGGGGCCGGCCACGACACCGCGGTGGGTCAGGGCCACGGCTCCCGGCGGCGCCCCGGCGCTGTCCGCGGCCTCCCCCCGGCTTCGACGCCTGTTTTCCAAGCTGCTCCGAAAGCGGAAGAGCCCTCATGATCCTGCTGCTGTTTACGGGCCCACAGGAAACTATTTGGCGGATGAGAACTCGCCAGCAGCGCCCCAGCCCGCCCAGGCAGGCGACGTCCCCTGCCTCGCAGCCCTTGGAGGGGGTTTCACTGAACAGGCCCTCTCTGTCCCCTGCTCCTGTGCAATCCCCTTCCCAAGCCCCCTCTCCGAGGAGGCCGAGCGCTCTCCAAACGCCGTCGCCGCTCATCTGCTCCTTCTCCATCCGCTTCCAACACGGGAGGAGGAAACGGGTAGATTTTTATTTTTGTCGCTTTATTTTTGTCATCCCATAGAGCCGTTCCCTCACAAGCGGCGAGCTCTCCAAGCAACCAAAGAAAGCAGCTACTTACATGTAATATTTTAAACAGTCGTGTTTTCGGGCCAAGAAATAAACAGTTATATTTTGGCAATCCTTCACTTCCTGCCCTATTTGTGCGCAATAATGTCCTGACACACAGTGTGTCCCATGTCCCCCCCAGCCCCGGCCGAAAGGGGCCGCAGAAACGTAGCTGAATGAACCGCTTATTGCGGCTGAGCACAAACCAGCAGCATGGGGCAAAGCTGGCTGGCAGATGAGAACGGGGAGAAACAATCCCTTTCTCCAGCCAAAGTGCAGGCTGCAAGGCCGCCGCATGGGCAGAGCAAGCGCCCGCTGGTCCCTTTCCAGGGGAAGGAAGTGGGATTTGGGGACCAGCGAGAGGACAAACGAGCAGGAGCCAAGGTGAATTCCCTTGGCTCGGAATGGGAAAAATGCAGCACGCGAAGCAAGGGTGCGGGTGCCACGGTGCTGCATCCCGCAACGCCGCCTGGGCACGCGCGGGGCCCCGCAGCTGGGCGCACGGAAACATGGAAAATCCATGAGGAAACTCGCGTGCGGGTGCGGAGCGGGCGGCTGCGCCGTGCCGAGCGGCCCGCGGCTCCCGCACTTCCTCGTCCGCTGACCTTTTCCAGCTAATTACTTCCTGTGGCTTTCTCGGGAGCCCGCAGAATCGCCCGACGCGTTTGGCTGCTCCGGCTCCGTTGCGGATCAACGTCCCCCCGCGCCGGCATTCCCGGGAGCACAGCAAGGGATGCGGCGTGGCGGGAAGCGGCACGCGCTCAGCAATGACGAGCCGACCTCCAAGTATTGATCCGGGCTGGTGCAGCCCATGAGCATCCCAGGAGTTCCTGGTGCCCCATTCTTCCTGCTTGGTTTTACCCATTCCAAATGTTGCAGCGCTGCCAGAGAGTGAAAACACCCCAAAACAAGAAAGAATCCCTCCACGCACCTTTAATTTACTCCAAGGGGGTATTCTAAAGCGCATCCTGACAGTGGCCCTTTTTTTGCACCGTGGCTGCTAACGTTCACTCCCCATGCACTCAGGGAAGCGGGAACAGACTCTGCAAATTAAAGCCAGATATGTAGGGCAAACAGCACCGCTGCTCTGACAGCTCGAGAAAACTTACCGGGGGAGCCCATCCTTATTGCTTTACCATATAGATTGGAAGAAAAAAAATAAATAAATAAAAATAACGCTTCACCCACCGCCAAAGTGAAAAACAAGGGATGAGTCACCGGCCCCAGCACCACGCTCCGGCAGCTGGGAAGCACAGAGCGCGCGGAGGGAGCCCCGGGCTCCGCAGGCTGCACAGGCCTCGGGACCCCCGTTCCATTCACCCTCAGCGCTGGCATCAGCAGCCGCCCAAACCCGTGGCTCCCGGGGCCGCTCACAGGCGCCCGTGGAGCCTCCCCGCTGGCCTCTGCGCCACGCGGAGCCACCTCGGCGTCCCCGAGGGGCACATGGGGCCCTGCGGCCGCCCCGCGGGACACGGGCTCGGCGCCGCGCGGAGCCCTCGGCTGCAGTGCCCCGCTGCGGAAAGGAAGCCAATCCGCAGGGTTTCACGGGAAACCGGCTTGCTGTGCTTCCCAGCCAGCTAAGTCATGGCAATCTGCAAGAGAAACTGCTTTTTTTTTTTTTTTTTTTTTTTTTTCCTGGAAGAACTGCACTGACTTCAAACTAGCCACAATTTCAGAAGCTACATATAAACATATATTTATAGTCTGCTCATTAAGAAGTGCCAAAAATACAATTCCTCCCAAAGCATGTGCCGCAGTCAGAAGCCATTTCCCTCCCGCTAACGTTTCCGTGCACAAGGTGTGACAATTCGCTTGACGTTACTAATGTACAGCACAGCGCTCGCCCCCAACGGAGCCTCCAAAACAGGGCTGAAGCCGCACAATTTTGGGGATGCTGTAGGAGCCCCGGGATAAGTCATTTTAAAGCACGGTGCATCCTACGGTACTTGGCCTTGCAGCGCTCTGCTGTGCAGTGAGTCACTTTTCCGACTGTCAAATCCAGGAGGTGGCCAGGAAGGACGTTTTGGTGACTGCCGCTTTCGGAGCTATTCCTGTAAACTGGGAATAACGCCCTTCTTTAACACCCGTGCGGGGGAAAAGCACCGCGAGGAGTTATCCGTGCTGGAACAGCCGCCCACCCGGGCACTGCGGGGTGCACCCAGGACGGGCCGCAGAGCGCCCAGGCTGCGCAGCACCCACGGGACACGCGGTACCCACAGGACACGCGGTACCCACGGGACATGCGGTACCCACGGGCTGTGAGCGCCCATAGACCGCACAGCACCCACAGGCTGTGAGCACCCACAGACTGTGCCGCACCCATAGGTCACACTGCACTCACAGGACTTGTGACGCCCATAGGTCTCACCCTGCGCTCATAAGACTTGCGCTGTACCCACAGGGCTCCACTGCCCCATAGGCTGTACTGCACCCACAGAACTGGCAGCACCCACGGGGCTCACAGTATCCATGGGATGTGCAGCACCCATAGGACTCGCCCTGCACCCACAGGACTCGCAGCGCCCATAGGTCGCCCTGCACCCACAGGACTCGCAGCGCCCATAGGTCACACTGCATCCATAGGTCGCCCTGCACCCCCAGGCGCGCGCAGGGCTCGCGGGGCCGCGCGGGGCCCGGGCTGGGGGGAGGTGACCGGGGCGCCGCCGCGGACCGGATTTATGAATGCGGCGTCACGTGACCGCGCGGCGCCCTCCCTCCTATTCACAAAACGGCGGCGGGGCCCGCGCGGCCGCTCCCCCCCCGCCCGTCCCCTCGTCCCGCCCGTCCCCGACCCCGAG
>VWPW01028245.1:933337-948369 GCA_013389825.1 Crypturellus undulatus | reverse complement strand
GGCCCGGCCCGCTGCCCCGGCACGGCTCGGCGCGGCCCGTACCCCCCGCACTCCTTGCACAGCCGTGCGGCTCTTCGCAGCCGTTCGGCTCCACGCCGTTGGTCCCTGCTCCATCTGATCTCGCTCTGCCTGGCCCAGTTCAGCTCCACTCGACACAGTTCTGTTCCGTGGCCCGGTTCGACCCAGCCCAGACCACTTTGACTCGTCCCAGGCGGGTTCGGCCCTTTGGGCTCACTCGACTTGTCTCAGTTTGTCCCTGCTCCGTCTGATTTAACTCTGCTCAGCCTGCAGTGGTTCCGCTCGGCCCAGCCTGGTTTGACTCACTTTGGCTCGGCCCGCCCGGTTCAGTTCTGCGACCTGGCTTGGTTTGACCCAGTCCGGCTTGACTCAACCCACACCCGTTTGACTCGGCCCAGACCGGTTTGGCTCTTCTGACCCATTCAGGTCCTCAGCCCACTTCAGCTCGGCCCAGAGCCGCTGGCCTCCCCTTGCCTCGGCCTGCACCGCTTGAACTCGGCCGGTTCCGTTCTTCAGCTGGCTCCGGCTCGGCCCAGCCTTGGCCCAGCCCAGCCTGGTTCTGTTTCAGAACGGCCCGATAAGCGCCTGGGCTGTCCGGCTGTAACGATCCCACACTTCTCCACCCGTCTCCCTTTCCCCCAATGAACACTGAGAGCAGCCAGGCTCCTGAGTCTTCATTTTTTGCCTTTCATGCCCAAAATCTGAGTCTTCAGCACGATGTGGATGGGAGCCGAGCGGTGGGTCCGCTGCCGAGCCGCGAGCTCCCGCACAACCAGCACCAGCAGCGGCTTATGGGCACGCGGGGAGGCCGAGCCAGCCCGCAGGCACTGAAACCCTGTGGGAACGCGCGTGCTGCCGAGCTGCGCCCGGGCTACGGGCGTTTCGGCATCTGCCTTGGTGACCGAGGGCCTTTTTGTGCATTTTGTGCCTGTCCCTATCTGTGTTTCCTGCAACGGGTGGGTGCAAAAGCGCCTGGGACTCGGAAGTTTTGCTAGATCTAGTTTCTCGAGCAGCTGGATTTGCAAGATCTCACATTTGATGTCTGCTCTCACTGCCGCGTTCATTTGGAAGGTGCTAGGATATTTATCGCCGGAATGATCTGTGTCCCTGTTGCTCTTGTGCCCATGCCGCCCGCGCTCCTCGATACTGAGCGGCGTTTTCCATGTCCTGGCGCTAGCGCAGGGGCTCTTGCGAGTAGCGCTTTGAAAAGGAGCGACTTTTCTGAATGAAAGGGCTCTCCACGGTGCAGTTTCTGCGTGTGCGTTCTGCTGTTTGTATACAGAGTTCCTGCTTACGCAGGGGCTGGTGTTTTCCCAGCGACGCGAGCGTTGCAGCACCTAGGACTAATTAGCCGGTAGCCAGGGGTGGCAGCGCTTCAAGGCAGCGGCTGCTGCA
This sequence comes from Crypturellus undulatus, assembly GCA_013389825.1. Taxonomy (NCBI): domain Eukaryota; kingdom Metazoa; phylum Chordata; class Aves; order Tinamiformes; family Tinamidae; genus Crypturellus; species Crypturellus undulatus. The sequence continues at coordinate 946,956 of VWPW01028245.1, read as the reverse complement.
TGCTGATGACTTGCACGCCGTGGGCAGCCGCGTTTCTTTGGGAGGAAGAGCGTGTTTTAACTGTTTGGGGAGCCCGTTTGCACTGGGGCTGAGAGCGGGCTCGCCCGAGCGCCGTTAGAGCTTTAGCTCATCCTGGGCAAAAGGCGCTGGAATATGAAAGCGCCGAGCTGAGCGGGGCATCTATCGCAGGCCTCCAGCGCCGCCGCTGCCTTTGCGTGCGCTTGCCCCTCAATAAGCTAGTCCTGAGCTGAAACCTCCCATGCTGTTAACTTAGGAAGCTGAACACGAGTGCTAGGACCGTGTTCAATGTGCCGGTTTGAATGACTTTTCCACTGAGTCACTTGGTGACTGGGAGCGAGGGCTGGAATCTTGAATCACTCCAGCAATCGCCCTCCCTGCCACGATCCTGATGAGAGCGACAGTCGGGCCTTAAAATCAGGGGCTACGTCCGTGTTTTTCCCCATGGGAATGGCCCAGGACTTCAGGACCACAGAAATGGCTGAGCCATTTGCAGGCAGCTTGAAAGATCTCAGCTTGGACACGCTTCCGCGGGTCGCGGAGCTTGGCAACGCAGAGCGGTTCCCTGCAGGACGGGGCTTTCGGTGTGTGGGTTGGGGAATTGTCACAAGTATTTCTGTCACCTGCTAGGGAAGAGGAATGGAGCGGTCCCAGGAGCATCACGCGGGAGAAATCTGGCTTCCTTAGCTGCTGCGTTGACGTGACCGCGCGCTCCCTTCACCTTCACCCGAAACAAAAGCCGGGTTTCTTGAACTTCAGTGGTTGCAAGGAAATGGGGTTTCTCAAAACCCTTGTTTCCCTCCTGCGCTCTCTGATGTCCCTTTCCTACTCAACAGAAAGTGATTTACAGCCCTCCCGACACGCTGGTTTGGTGTTTCCTTTGTGTGCATAACTTCCGTTTGATACAGAGACATGATAAGAAACCCAAGCTGTAATCTCACGAGCGCATGACGGGCGTCTCTGTGGTGCGGGGAGCGGGGCAGGAGGTTCTGCTCGAGGGCAGCGCTCCAGCCTCCTCCCCGCTCCAACTGCAAGTGTCCCGACAGCGGGTCCCGGGAGCGGCTGCACCTCTGCTCCTTTAACTCGTTTCCTATCTTCTGCTTTTTTGAGGAATGCTTAGGCGGAGAAACCGCGTAGGCGGAACCTCTGCATTTCACCGTGGGCTCCCTGGCCCTGGCGCTTCCCTGGCTCGGAGCCTGGCCCGTCGGATCGCAGGGTGAGCGTGCACAGATGCTGCAGCTGCCACAGGCACACCAGGAATCCCGGGATCTGAGATAACCAGGCTTTGGAAAGCCTGAGCTTCCCCGCCTGCAGGTAGGATGCATTTCAGGCTCTCTGGTCTCTGCTGGTGGCCCTTCGAGGTCTGAGAAGAGGCTCCTTCAGGTAGCCCTAAAAATGGGTGGATTTGGGAAAACCATAGGGCCTGCGCACGCCTTTTCCTCCGTTTCTTAGGAAATAGCTGGATGAGGCCGGAGTCTTTAAGGAGTCTGAGTCTACTTGAAGCAACCTAGTTGTGTTGCTGCCCCAAACTTAGCTTAATAACTAGCTCCTGAGAGATGCTCCCTTCTGAACACCCAAAACGCCTTTGGCACCAGGCTGCTTGGTGAGTCCCAGTGTGTGACAAGGTTACCTGCTGTCTGGGGCATGTGTCAAAAACAGTTTTGTGTGATGGACCCGTTTTTCTCACCCAGCATCTTGCGTTGTCTACAGGGTCCTAGTTAAGTAGCTGAACAGGTTGAATAAGCTGAATAAGTCCTACTTAAGTAGCCTGGCCCAGGCTGGCAGTGGCAAAAACTAGCACGCAGGTATGGGCAGAAGAGACCCTTGTTTTCCAAAGGGTAGCAGTTTTCTCTAGGGAGAAAACACAGTTTTCCCTTGTATCAACGTCCTTATAGAAACTCCATCTCAGCAAATCTAGCCCTGCGAATGGCCTGGCTTAGGAGCGCACTGGAAAGACTTGGAGCTGGAGAGTTAAAGGTTTGTGGTTAAGGAGGGTGGCTCCGAACGGGGTAAGTCACAGCACGTAATGAGGAAGACGGAGGAAAACTTAATGAACTGCAGCGAGCAATAGCTTGGCCGGCCATCCGCCGAGACGCCTGCCTCGCCATTCCCGAGAATTCCCATGGAAAACCATCACTTGCTCCTTTTATGTCCTTGTAATCGTGAATATATTATGCATCCCTGCCCACTTCTGAAGAGAAAAGTAATTAGTCATCACATCTTTGGGGACTGTACATAAACCCCGCTGTGTTTTCCAGCTCCGTCTCTTGGAGGATGAAGACGGATGGCTCTGCGTCGAGCTCGTTACTAACAGACGCTTCCCGGTGCAGGAAGGAGCAAAAGGCCCTGCAGTGTTCCTCCTTCAAACACCCTGCAAAGCTCCTTTAACCCACGCAGGAGCCTCTCTGGACTCGGAGCAAAAACCAGGGCCAGTTGTTACCGGGTGAGTGTCCTGGCCTTGAAAGCTGTCACTGAAACCTAGCTGGGAGGCCGGGTGCGCAGGAGTGGCGGCTGCAGGGATCTGTGTTCGTTCTACACTTCATTCCTCCCTGCTAAAATTACAGATGGGGAGGAGTGTGGGGTGAACTGAGGTTTGTTGTGGTAGAGAATTATGTAGAATTTGCTGGAAAACAGCAAGTGAAAGGCATTTGGAAAACAGGCTTTTTCAGTCAGTAGAAGGGCTTGATTTATGGGCTGCGTCTCAGTGATCCCGAAGGAAACCTGCATCTGTGGCAGGTCAGCGTTTGCCTTTGATTCTGTTCCTTGTTTTCCATGTACCTAAAAACCTCCACACTGATGCCTAAATGGACATACTGAGGGCTGTGTCTGGGGAGAGAATTGTTCCCTCTCCTTCACGTATGTTTAACCTGGGGTAGTTGCTCGAGGGCAGCTCCGTGGAGTGTGGTGGAGGGCTGGGTGGCACCGAGCGCTCACAGGGCACCGTCAGGAACTGCCCATCCTGAAAAGAGGTTTTCTTTCAGAAATGCAGCACGTACTTTTGGTGGCGCATGGCAAGCTGCTGCACCCTGATGGACACGTCGGAGAGGGACACAGCGAGGGACATGCGCGCCAGGATCACGTGCGTGCAGGGTCACGGATGTTAAATATGTGCCCGAACCTCTGCAAAGCTACGGGCTTTGCTTCAGAGAGCTTTCGGTTGCCCTACATTTCTGGGATAACAAGATCATCTTCAGACACCTACCTCTAGACATCCCCAACTCTGCAGCGTCATCTGTCATCTTAAGCATTCTATCATTTTTTTTTTTCTTTAAATAGGGAGCTTATGAAGAAGCAGTTTGGTGGCTGATGACTTTAATGTCCTCTGGTTTGTCTTTGTCAGACCTATCACAGAGTCTGCGCTCGTCCTTTTTTTGCTTTCTCCTGCAAGGTCTCATACGTTGCTTCCTGTGTCTGGGCAGTGGAGCCCCAAAGCCACGCAGGGAGACAGAGTTACTCTATCCGCGTGGACCGGATGCGTTTCCCAGTATAGCATGGCTGCTCCTTGTACCAAAGTTATCGTCACGCTGCCACGAGTTAATTTATCACTGTATGAAGTGCTGTGGATAAGTCTGACAATGAAAAGCTACTTATAAAAACAGTTCCTGCTCAGCTCTAAAGAGATTTAGATCTTCCCTTTGACATTTCTCATTCTAAGAAAGTAATACATGTGAAAGCTCCCCCAGAAGTCTTGAGGCAACTAAATAGTGTGATCAAAGGCTGGTGAGATGGCAGCCCGGATTTTGGCCTCTCTCCTCTCTCGGGTGAGCCAAGATAAGTCTTTGTCCTCGGCAAAGCAAGACGGACGTCCGTCTTGCTGGAAAACCCACGGCGGGACAAAGCGGGGGGAGTTTTCTTGGCCACGTAGCAAGGCCGGATCAGGTACCTCTGCAGGTAGCCCTTCCCTGCGCGGGTCCGCATGCTTGGAGAGGGCGCCCGAAGAGCATTGCCGTCGCCGCTGAAAAGGGCCTGGTGCTGCTGCTGCAACCCCGGCCAGGGCCCTCCTGGGTCTCTGCCCCCGCGCGCGCCAGCGGCTCTGCAACAGCTTTGCTGTTTACGGCACGCAAAGTCGCCCCCAAACAGGGTCTGAACTCCTCCCACTTGTGTGTCGTTACACGGAATCTTCTCATGTTCGGTTTTCAAACGTCAGGAGGGAGTTGACACTCTGCTGTTTTGATGCAGTTGGCGCATCTGTATAATCATGCGTGGAAGCTGCTCCATCAAACTGTTCTTGGGGTCAAGTGAACATGCTCCCGGGTGCATTTCCACCCAAGGAAAACTTCTCTCCATCCTCATTTCCAAGTTTTAACATAACTCTCTGAAGACTAAACACGTGTTTTTTCAGCATCCAGAGAAGTGCTTTCACTTGCAGATCTCCTTTCCTACCTAAACGAGAGCCTTTTCCTTTGTGCTTGTGCCAACATGCAACTTAAATGAAGAATTAAGCTTGGATTCCTGGTTATGGGGCTACCTCCTATACTATGACATGAGAGACACCCAAAGCAGCAGAGCACGTTGTTATTCTGGTGCCTCATGCGTTACCTGAGCAGGGAAGCAGCAAGCAAAGCAGAATCCTCCAGAAAGCTCTGGGAAAAAACATTTGCCTGAGCTCAGGAAAAACTGAGCTGAAAAAACAGAGAGAAAAAGAGCTGCTTTGGGTCAAAGACAAATGTCCATATTTCTTTTTCGTTCCCTTGTTTGGGGGGAAACTGGAAGAAGCCAAACGTTATTTTGGGTGGATGGAATCACGTTTTGCATGTACTGTGCTGTTCTGGGGTTAGTTACCCCCTCACTTGTCACGCTTGCTTTTGATTTGAGTCTAAGTGCAAAATGCCACTTCCAAATGGCAAATCAGAGGTTGCGCTTAGGAGGCCTTGCAATAAAACGCTGCGGCGTTTTCCAAACAAACCATTTCTTTCAGAGAGAGAGAAAAAAGCAGATACGAATGTCTTTCCCCCCTATATTTTGGGTGCAGTTGGAAGCGTTCGCCATGTTTCCCTCATTTGGGAAGCTGCAAAATTGCATGTTTGGGGTTTCTCCTGTTTTTCCCTTGACGTTTTTGTTGTTTTGTCTTCCTTAGGCTTCCGCCGAGCAACCTGTTCCCTGTTCACGCCGGCGGCTCCCGCGTGCTCCCCGCTGATAAGGGTGCTGGGGCCCAGCGGCGGGAGCACCCACTTCCCTTCTATCCCGAGGGGCATCAAATAATAGGAATGAGAAAACGTACCCGGCTGTGCATCCGCTGGAATACTTCTCTTTTCCTAGTGTTTTTCCAGCCTTCGCAGGCTGCACGGCTGCCTAACGCACTTAGCTTGCAAGGAGGATACTTAAAATGTAAGCGGGAAGCTGTGCTTAAAAAGGCCGCGTGTCTAGCATGAACAAGCAAGAATTACACTTGCTGGAAGACCCTTCCCTTTGTCGGGGTTGTATTTGAGAGGAATTTGGCCTGCTTGGGCTTATCCTGGTCTGCGCACAGGTTGAACGGTGGCGTCTTGGCAAACATTATTAATGTGGAGAAACTCATTGCTCACCCTGGTGATTTGTGCTGGAAAAGATCACAGAGCCTCATGAAGCTGGGCATGCCAAATAAAGGAATAGCAGCCCATACAGCCCGTCAAAGAACGTGCTGGAGCATTGCTATTTCCATTACCCCCTTCAGGCTTCCCTGTGCTTCCCTGCCGGCTGGGGCGGATTGTGGCCGGGATGCTTTAGGTGGGATCGTGGCCGGGCTGCTTTAGCTGAGATCATGGCCGAGATGCTTTAGTTGGGATTGTGGCTGGGATGCGTTAGCCGGGATCATGGCCAGGCTGCTTCACCTCCTCTGTGCCAGCTTCACCGCAGCCACGTCTCGAGATGGTTCTTTGATCTCCTATATAAAGGACCATTCCCAGTCGCATTTTTATCGTGAAATGAGACGTTTCTGCACACTTTAAGCTGCTTAAAGTACACAGAATTGGCATGGGGGCTGTAGACGTGCAAAAGAAGAACATTTCTGTTGTTAAGGCTCTGTCCCACACAAGCTGAAGCATCCCTTGACGTCCCAGGGGCTAGCCCCATGGACGCCTGGTGCCCGTTACCACCGCACGCACTTGTACCCCTTTGCAGGGCACTGATGCGGGCGGACTGGCTTCCTTTGTTTTTTTTTTCCCTCAATTAAGCCTTTTTGTTTAGTATTTCCAAAGCAGAGAGCAGCCTAAAACGCACACAAGTATCTGTGCTGTGCAGGGTGAGAGCGAGCCTGAAGATAGTGCAGTAAATGCACATCGCAAGGCCTTATCTCTCGCTAAAGCGGGTGCGTTGCTATCAGTGCCACAACAGCACTCTGCATTTTTGCAGCAGCTTCAGGCCTTTGATACAAGACCGGCAGAATTTGTCTCTACAATCTGATAAAAAGTCAACCGTGCCAAAGAGCAAGGAGATTAAAAGCAAAACAAACAAGCAGAAACATTAAAGGGGAAGAAATCCCGTGAATGAATCATTACGGGCCAGAATTTGAGTTATACAAGGTGTTTTGCATGGAAATCTCTTGATTTACCCCAGCACGTTGGTGCAGCCATGGGGTCTCGTGGGCATCTGCGCTCCGAATCCTTCCCTCCTGCAGCCTTGGATCCTGGGGAAGAGGTGCCGCTTTGGGCTCCTAGCTTGACCTCAATCTCAAAACAAAAGTGGAGCTCGAGGCTGCCAGACCGTGATGGGTTTCAGATCAAACCCTGGTGAAAGTGGTGAGTTGCGTATGGTTTCCACTCGAAACCATAAATCGGTCTTGATTTGCTTGAAGCTTTGCCCGGGTCTTTTCGCAAAGCTGGCCTGGCTCTAGGTTTGTAACAAAACCTAAAGCAAACATCCCTGGGTTTCAGGTTTAGTGACGCACCCGGAGGGTTTTGCTGCCTTCTTTGAGCACGATGGCCCCGCCGCGAGGCCGCGGGCCGCGGCAGTGGCGCGGCCGTGCCCGCTATAATCGCAGGAAGCTCATTCAGTGCTCAGCTCCGCAGATATGGAAAGCTCGGCAATCAGCTTGGATGGGAGGGGTAAATTAATCATTTCCTTTTGCACTTGTTAGGAGAGCAATTCATGAGAAAATCTGGAAGGGGGAAGTTTCAGCAGACAGTGAGTAAAACCGAGGGTTCAATTGCATGTTGCTGTCCAACTATTTTGCTTCTTTTCTTTTCAATCCTGCAGGCTTCCCTTTCCTTCCTCACCATGGGGCCATTTCAGGGCCAGGCCACACTAAACCAGAACCTTGGATGCTCTTTTCTGTTTTATTTGCTGATCCTAGATACTACTTCAAAACTCTGACGTCTGAAGATGGAGATTTTCAGCAAAATGTTACGTGCCAAATCCATGCAAACACCCTGCATCACTTAGACACAGTTTGTTACAGGAAATGCACAGGGGCTTCAAATGGGTGTCCTACCAGGAAAACTTGCTGCTCATCTGCCTAATTGCTTAGCTGTCTCTTGCAATCTCGTTGTGCTTAATTAGGCACCTTCTTAAGGCTCCTTACAGGGCTGTTTGGTTGGGTGGGGCCTGATGTGATTTAAATTAAAAGAGGGAAAAGAAAAGAGTAATTGGTGTTTCCTGGGATCACAGAGACACCTCTGGGTTGTGCTAGGGGAGATAATGCTTGTTAGTTGATTTGAAGTGCTGAAAGCCCCAGGCACCAGATGCTGCTGCATTTAGAAGCTGCTGTGGAAGGGAGAACCACGTGCTCCAGGAATTGTCACTCCGCTGGGATTGCATGTTTTCTGTTTACAGGAGATGCCTATTTACTGTTTTAAGTTAATCTGAGTGTGAAATTATTATTATTATTTTTAAGACTTTGTCTCCTCTAAGCGCTGATGCCACCTTACTGAGGCAGTGAAAATGCTGTGTGCTGCTGCCCCAGCTGGGCACCGTGTTTGCTTACGGATCTGACAAAGGGGTTTAAGTTAATCCAGCTGATTTGGGAGCTGTGTGATACAGAGCCACCTCCAGCCTCCCGCTGACAAGGGGCAGCGCGGAGGAGTCCCATCTCCAAAGGAACGTGGTACTTGATGCCTCTAAGCTGGGGTAAGTGCTCCTTCGCGCTCAAGTTGTGTTATAGGATGGAGATTGGCATATTTATGAGCGGGTAATAGTGGGGTATGTATTAGTGGGGCTGCAGAGGCCTTGGCAAAGCGGGTAGCACCAGCCGGAGCGCGCTCGGAGCCGCGGGAACAGCGCGGCTGCACAGGGCCTGGGGCTGCTCTGCAGGCACCGCGCTGGAAGTGGCGTTGGAGGGTTGTCTTCCTGGGAAGCTTGTTGAGGAAGCACGGGCCAGCCCTGGCTGTTGCCTTGGGGGGTTTGGCTCGAAGACGAGGTGCTTTCTGTGCTGCTATAACTGTATCTACGCACCGTTCCCACAGCCCAAACGCTGTAGCTCAACCACTGCTCTTCCTCGCGGCGCTGCGTCCGTCTCTGTGTTGGTAAGGTGAACAGCAGCGTTACTGAAGGGAGCCTGGGCTGATCTAATCACAAATTGCTGCCAAAAGGGAGGAAATCTCCTGCCTGGATTCCCTCCCAGTGAGGAGACTGCCCAGGTAGGGCTGACCCGTGGTATCTCCAGCGGGATCTGCGTGGTGCCCCCTGTTTGGCTGGTGTCCCGGTGACTCTGTGCTGCGGAGCTGCCCACCGGTGACGCCTCTCATCCCAGCCCACCCTGCAATCCTGCCCTTGGGACCCAGAGGGTTTCCCCACTCCTGACAGAGCACCCAAACTGTGGATGGGCTTCTGGGAGACGGAAACTTGTTCACGAGTTCAGTAGGTGTCAGCTGGGAGACAAGCACGGAGACCTCCTTATGGGTAACTTGCTCCAAAGGGTCCTGGGTGAACTGAAATCTAAGTGAATGAATATAGATCTCTCCTCAAGGCACAGGGGCTGTGCAAAGAAGTGCTTTGAGAAGAGGACTTTCTTGCCAGCCAGGTGTGCACCTTTCCTGAAGAGGTGCCATGGATAAAGAAGAAATTATGCTACGGATAAAGAAGGAATCATGCCAAGGGCACTGTTTTGTTTTCCAAGCCACTGTTTCACTTGCCCCCTCTGGGAATATACATTTCTGTGCTTATGATCTTGGTGTGGCTGCACATACCTTCTCCTCTCTGCAGGGCTGGTTTGCGGTGTTGTCATAGCAATGCCTCCAAACTCCCGCGCTCGCCAGGTCCTTTTCAGGTTCCTGCAGGCTGCAACGAGTCCCTCGTTGTGCTGATCACATCTCCTCGCAGCTTTAACGCCTTTTTTTTTTTTTTTTTTTTTTTAAATCTCCTAACTATAGGCACATTCAGTAGCACGGTTCCAAAGAAATTCTGGCCCCACCAGGTTTTCAGCTTGTAGTTACAAACAATGTTATTGCCATTTTTTTTAAATCATTTTGAGGTTTTCATTGTTGTACCGATGCTCTAGGGTTTCAGCATTCTGTTCATTCATCTTCCTGGCTTTTCTCGGCTATGAGTGTCACCATCCTGGTTGCCCATCAGGAATGAGGTACAGGACACTAAGCAGCGGTGCTTGAGGACAGTTTTTCCTAGGCCAGGGCTGGAAGGGCAACGTGTGGCTTGGACCAGAGCTGCTCAGAAAAACGTGTCCCCTTTCCGCAGCCTCTCTGTGCAGTCTCATCACTCAAAGCTCCAGTTTTCGAGGCTCGTGGCCCTCTCCTGAGTGCCTGGTGAAGCGGAGACTTGCAGCTTTGAGAGATGGAGAGCCTCAATGAGAGAGGAAGGAAAATGCATTTCTTACTCCCACCGCAACTAGGGCACTCTTAGTGTGAAGCCGGAGGAGCATGAAGCATGAACCGGCAATCAATACCTTTTTTTAGTGCAGTAGGCATGTACGTTACACAACTGAGAGCAATTTTAAAGGAACCTATGCTTTAATGAAGCTCCTCTGAATTTGATTTTTTTCAGTTCCAAATGACTATCAGACAGACAGGATCATTAGTTGCTGTCTTCATGAACAGTGCATGCAATTTGGATCATCCTTGTGTGTGTGTGTGTGTGGTTTATTTTTTCTATTTAAAAAAAAGATTTATTTTTTTGAAAGTAAGGATATTTGAATCCTCCAACAGTTTTGGAATGCAGCCTCCACACAGACTTTAATAGCAAAACCCACTTCTTCTGACTCAGGGACCATTTTGATGAAAAGTCTAAAGAAGCAAAAAGCAGCAACAAAAAAAGCTTTGCACAGATGCTCCTCTGTGACTAAGAGAACGTCCACCCAAAGCAGAGAGAGTATAAGTACGTTTGTCATATGTGGGTGTATTTTTCCCATACATTCATTTTTAAAGCTATGCGGTGCAGCACTATAAAATTATAGTTTTACAAATAAGCATTATTTGACCGTCACTGGGCTGAGCTGCTGACTCACTCTGTGACCTCCATGCAAGTCATTTGATTTTCTTGTTCCTTAGTAAACCTAGCTGGGAAATGGGCTAAAATGAGAGAGAAAGAGGAGGAGGAGAGAGAAAAAAAAGACATTCCTGACAATAGTTTCCCTTCCAAAGCTTTGTGTGTTGACTGGAAACGCGATGCTGGGAATAGAGTTATTCAGGTATCAGCTTGATGCTTGTGCCCAGCTTTGTAGGAACCGTGGGTGGCCGGTGAGAAATCCCCTCTAAATCCTGACCCATCCCAATGGGAGGAGATGTGCTGCCAGTATTGATATTACAGGGATCCTGTTGTCACTGTGGCGTGAGCGGGGCTGTTCAGCAGGATGAATGTACCCTCTGCGGGCGCACCTGGAAATACCAGCTTTGTAATACAGACCCTTGCAGGCTTCAGGATGCCTCCAGACATCTCTGTCTTCGTGGTTTTCTTTCTTGACACCAGCTCTTTTTTTGACGGCTGTGTGATTGTACATAAACACCTTATGAAAATGGTCTCATTGTGTCTAGAAAGCGGTATAGCTGGACAGTATTTCCAGGGCATGAATTATTAATCTGCTATATCACCAACGTTTTGAGCATTTCCTCAGCGTTCAAAAATTGTGGGGCAAATATGAAAGCAGCAGGTTGTTCCTGTTCTAAGAGCATTGTGGCAACCAAATTTCAATGTCTTTTTCTCTAAAGAACTTCTATGTTATATTTTCAAAATGCTTCCTTACAGAGGATAAAGGAGGAGAAAAGTAACTTTCTTTAATGACCCCCGCATATGCAGTCTGCAGGAGCTGGGCTAAAGGGGGAAGGTTTGGAAAGTCTGGTCTGTCTTTGCTTTACATGCCTCCAACTTCTCTTTCTGTTGCTGTTCACTTTGTTTTGTATTCACCAACTTTTTCCTTCAGTTTCTACCTATGGGGCCTTGATGTATTTTGAGGAGAAGGACCCAGCAGTTATTTGAAAAGAAATCCTGTTAACTTTAATTTGGCTCCTCATTTCTAGTTACCAGTAATGCAGATCCCTCCATGCAGCCTCCATCGAGCGTAATCGCTACTTAGAAAGAGCAATGGTAAGTTTTCCCTGTATAGTTTGACTTAGGTGTCAACTCTGGAGCATCCCTACTGTACCTCGAAGGCACGTGCTTTCCTGAGGGCTGACTCACAATTGCCAAGCCAAGCTATTGGATTTGAGTGCCATTCCCAAAGAAATAAGTGCTTTTCTTGGTCTGCATTGCCCATCCACCAGATTCAGGCCTTTCTGCAGCAGGGCTGGGAGAACAGTGTTTGTTTCTGCATCCAGAGCCTTCTCCCGCCGGCAGTACTGGATGGGGCAGTGCTCGGAGGACGAGGCCCAGAGCCTCCTTGCAGGGCTTTGCTCTGAGCCGGGTTGTCGGCGTCCTGGTCCTTATCCGTTTGCTTGACGGCGTGGGATAAGAGGGAGCCAGCGTGTGGGACGGGCAAACCTGCAGCAGGATGTATGTGACAGACGAGCCTGGGAGCCACGGGGTCTGTGACAGCATCCCGAAATGCTCCCCGCGAGGGTGACTCCTCGCTCCTCGGAGCATGGAAGCTGCTGCGGCTGAGTCACCCTGCTGCAGTTTGGGAGGGCTGAGATCAGATACAGCAACAATTAACGAAAGAGAAATGTACTGAATAAGAGCCTCCTCCATTTCATTTTCCTTATGGATCCTCCTGATTCATCCCTCAAGCAGGGCTGGCTCCCACCCAGGAAGCAAAGGGCACGAGGCAGGTTATCTGGAGGCAGTGGCTATGCAAGATAAGGGATATTCCTGCTCATGAGTTCACAGAGAAAATCTTCCCCTATGTACTCTGCTCAAATTGCTCGGATAGGATGGCAAAGCAAGGAAAGAATCATTTGTGCTGGGTTTGGGCTGTGGTGCTGCTTGAAGGTGGCTGTGGCAATGCGGGCAGCGTCCGTCACTGTGACCGCTGTTCTGGGTACCACTGCCCTAAGGAGCCTGGTTCCCTGTGCATCTTATCCCAGGTCCCTGCATCCACAACCCTATTCCAACAGCTTCTACAATTTACCTTCCGGCCTGTACAAACGTTGGCTTTGGCTCCAACATTTACCTATACAAACAGGGCTGTTGTTTTTCCAAACCAGTTGACGAGCGGGTGTCACTGCTGGGGACGTTTGAGGGATTGTTGCTCCTTTACCTACCCGAGCAACAGGAAGAGGGCAGGGGGGAAAAAGTTTGATGTTTATATATTTAGAAAGGGAAAATGGAGGAGTAAAGAAGTTGTGAGCAAACAGAGGAAGCAGTTCTGATCGTACACAGTTAAAATTATCTTTACCATGGAAACAAAAACAAGCTCCTCAGAATGTGCTTCAATCTGTACATTCTATCTGGATAAGCAGACAACGAGGAAGCGTGTTTTGTTTAGAACTTAATTCATTACAGATACAGGCCAAGTTTTAATGAAGTGTGATATTTTCCTAAAGTCATTTTAATTTCCCCTTGAAACGGTTGTCAACAAAACCTCATCCTGGCAGTCAATTATCTCCTCGCGCTGCATCGGATTTCTATATAACTTAATTCCCCGCGTGACGAACAGCCGGAGCACCGCTGTGCCCGGTCGGGGCTGCTCCGTGCGGCGGGGAGCGGAGGGCTCCTCCGCACTCCCTAATGACAGGTTACTGCGGGCCTGGCAGGGAGTTAACCGTACACTTGGCTTTGTTGTTCCGTGCTCTTTCCAAGAGGAGGATTTTGATAAAACCGCTTGGCCCTCGGAAACCAGCGGTTCCCTTCATCCTGTCTCCTCTTTAATGGAGTCCTCCTCTTTACCTCCCCCAAAATAATAATAATAATAAAGGCAATAGCAATGAGCAAGCAGATGCAACGCTGTGGGCAGAGTCCTCCAGGGAGGCCCTGGATGAAGCGGGTTATGAGCGAGGCCTTTCCCCCTCCGACGCGTCTGCTAGGCCAGGCCGCGGTGCCACTGGAAGGGGATGGCGTGCGAGAAGGACGTGGACATGGACCCGTGGAAAGATGCAATCGTCCTTGGGCAAGAGATCGATTTTAGCGTCAAACTGTGGCATTTAATCATTTTTGGAGGGAGGCGGGGCCCAGCTGGGGGCAGAGCCGGACCCAAACCAAGAGCCTGCGGCGGCGGCAGGGCTGGGAGAGGCGCCCCCCTCCCGGGGCGGCCGCAGCGCAGCCGCGACATGGCGGCCGCCTCCGCGGCGGCTCCTTCCCCGCCA
>VWPW01028245.1:843860-933315 GCA_013389825.1 Crypturellus undulatus | reverse complement strand
CAGGAGCCGCCGCGGAGCCCGGCCCGGCCCGGCCCGGCCTTCCGCGAGCGGAGAAGGGGCAGCCGCGGAGCAGGCCCCGCGGGGCACCCCGCGCTGCCGCCATCCCGCGCCTGCCTGAGGAGCGGGCGCCATCTTGTGGCCCGCCTCCGCGCTTAGAATCCTTAAATTGCCCTGTTCCTTCCCCAAAATGACTCCGGACTGGCGTTAAGTTGCGTTGGCTGGTCTACCCCGGCACCGGGGTGCCTCTAGCTGTGTGAGGAGGAGTGATTTTTGGCCGAGCGTCTCCAGGTTTCACCTTCTGCTGGGTGGTTCCCAGGCATCACAAGGTGAGGGGCTCCATGAGGAGCAGGTTCATTTGCAGCCTCCTTAACAAGTTGGATTGTCCCAGGGATGAGCCCGGGGGAGCCTGCTGCTGCTCTGGGGAGCCTAGCTTGTATCCCTGCTTGTGCCACGGAGCAGTGAAACCACCCTGGGTAAACCATAGCAGCTTGAAAGCAGCCGCTCTTCCCGTGGAGAAAGGAGCAAGGCAAAATGCCTCTGAAAACCAGGCAGTGGATTTGCCTGCCATTTCCACATCAGAGATGGGAATATTAATCTAAGGGAAGAGGATTGTCTCTTTTCTTCTACCCAGGCCTGTTTGGCCCAAGGGAATTTGGGGATGCCCCTTGACTGCATCCCCTGGATGCAAGTTGCAGACTTTGCTCCTTTTTCTCCCCCAAAACAAGAGTGGAGGCAGCAGAGCACTTGACGTGAGCGCTGAGGTTATGGCAGGCCTCGAGCTGCTCCGTGACCTGTCCTCACTAAACGCACTTGGGCTGCGAAGGCTCCGAGCAGGGGAGCCTCCTTTGCCCTGAAACGGCTGGAGATGCGGGTCCGGCCGGCTCTCTCATCGTTCAGGAGGGCAGCTCCGTGCTGGTCGTTTAGTAGTTTCAATAAGCTGCTTTGCAAGGCAGCTTTTTTTAGCGTTGTAATTTTTGCCTTGTAATGGTGGTGTTTATCTTGTGACAGAGGTCCAGGCCCTTGTGCTGTGAGGACGCACGGAAGAAAGAAGGAAGCAGAGATGGCCACAAAGGAACCCTCCTTGGAACAGAACAAGCTTCAAAACTGCTGATTCCCAGAAGGGATAGCAGTTGCTCTGTGGTAAGGCATCTTCACATGACGTATAATTAGGCTGTACACGTCTTTGCCAATAGATTATATTGGGACCAAAACTCAGCAAGAGGCAGAGAGAATTAGCCATCTTTGGATAATTAAGGTAATCAGGTTCGTGATAGTTTATGCTAAGCATTATTTTATTTGAGGAAAACTCATGGTATCAAGATGAAATCCAAATAAAAGGAAGAGGAATAGATTATTCTTCATCTGTATAGTCCTGCATATTTCTTTGGGATGATTGTTGCTCTCCTAGTTGAAGCTGGATGAGATTCAGTGAGAAAGTTCCTAGATTTGAGTGGGTTATTCAGGTGCCAATATAAATGGGGATGCTGACATTGATCAGTTAGGCAGTTCAATCATACATCTCCCCATAGTCACTGCTAATCGTTAGCACTGTCCATAGACTAATCAGAGTATTAATGTGCTTGGGGATGGACTCCTACTTTTTGCCCTTTGGGACAGCTTTGTCTAGCAGTGTAGGGCAGCCTCTGCACCTGCGGAATGAAGAGGCTGGCCAGTAGGTGTGGAATATTTTGCTTTACTACCTGAAATTCTGCATAGCTGGGTGGATAAACAACAGCTATCTGGTGTGTTCAGTCATCCCCTGTTACCCTCCCAGAAATAAGCTGTAGAAGCACTCTTGCCGTTGTTAACACATTAAATAGGGAGCTAATAATGGGTAAGGTTTTCCAGTCTTTCCCTGTGAGAGGACTTGCTGCTGTCGTCCAAGAGATTATGAATGTCCTGGCCTCTTTGTCCTGCAGTCCCTTTTGTACCCCATGATAAGAGGGCTTTCCAAGGACCCAATAGCAGAGGCTTTAGAAAGATACTCTTTCTCTCCATAGTAGAGAATGGGACTGTTTTCCTTAATTGTTCCCAGTCAGTCCGTCTCATTCTTCTTGGGGGTTCTGGATCTCTTCCCTGGACAGCTTCTTGCCAGGCTGCTGTTTCTGAGAATGCTCCGCCTTGCTCGGGCTGTAGGCTCTTATTCCAACCACTGCTAATCAGTATGTGCAGAGCTGCAGATCCTGAAGTAGCTGCCCAACACATTAACTCCTTGGAGGCTGGGAAAGGATGGGCTTGAACTCTGTGCTCAACCCTTAAAAAAATAAGAAACTACAGAACTTCCTGATCTCTTCTGAGAGGTCTCCCTGTAAAGGGACCAAGAGTAGAAGACCTGTTTTAAGAAATTGCCTAAGGAACATAAATTCCAAGGGGAGAGAATAAGACTTCGGTCTCTATTTTGACTAGGGAGCTACCTTTGAGGGGCAGTTTACTGACAACATGGGTGTATAAATATAGTATAAAAAGGCAAAACCCCAGCAGTTTTGCATGTGACCGTGCTTCATTATGATCCATGTTATTTTCCCCTTTTTTTTTTTTGTGCTCAGCAAGAAAAGTTGAGCAAATCTCACAGCAGTGGCAAAGACCATCTTCACCAACTGGTGGATTTTGCTGGAAAAAAATGAGAAATGCGATTCCACTGTTTGCCAGGCAGGAAACTGTGCAGTTGCATGTTCTCCTCCATGTTCCTCGGGAATTAACCTACCCTCAGATCCTGGAGCATCAGCACAGTGGAGAAAGATGTTAGTATTGGCATAGATACCTGGAGATTGCTTTATCCCTGCTAAGGATAAGGTCCGTGGTGCTTGGTAAATGTGTCTAACCTGGTTTATGCACCTCATGATTACCAAGGCTCTTGGAAGCTGTTCGTGGGTCCCCTACACATTTCAGTGCAGTCATGAGTTTCTCCCCAATGGAATTGTGTATCTTCATGCATCGTTGCTTTTTCTCTCGCCTTTTGGTTTTCTAAGAGATCTTTAAGTTCCACTGCCAAGCAGAACAAGAAAGAGGAGGCCCATTTTCCTTATTCTTTGATCTCTAATAAATTGGAGCCAGTAAATTATATCTGCTAGCAGTTCTCGAGTGTATCGTATCTCTCAGGAAACCACACTGAGACTCCTATAACTGTATAAGGAGAAAAGTATGCTGAAACTAGCCTTTCATTGTCTGTATTCGATCAAGGACTGTATGCCTAAGATATACTTAGATTTTAATAAAAACAAATCAGTAGCTTTTCAGATCCTAAAGCAAAAGGAAGAGATGGCACAGAGAATAATAACAAGAAACCACATGAACTCTTTTTGTAACTCTGTATGTGTGTGTCTATGTTTATAGAAAGGATCAGCAAACCAACAAGCTGATGCTGATTCTGTTTAAAGTATGAGCCTGTTAAGATGGAAACAGAAGGGCTTCTTGCAGCAAGGGGGAGACAAAGAGAAATTCCACAAAACTTGAAACTATGGGGTGAAGCAATCTCTCGGGTAACTAAGACTGTAAAGTCTGATGCTTAGGTGAACTTCTAAGAAATACTGCAAAAAGCCACATATAACAGCATCTCATTTTCTTTTGCCAGGTGTCTATACCTACCTGCATAGCAAAGCATATACAGGAGAAAAAAGGTTTTACCCTGGATAGGATGCTGTGTTTGTGTGTGTATACGTAGCTATACGTAAATATATATCTGTAAAGGTATCTACATGGAAATGGGGCAGGGTACAAGCATGTTGATGAGAGGAAGTTTGCCTTCTCAAATTGTCCCAAGAGATGTGTGCCCCCATGAATGTATCTTTGAAAAACCCTTGAACATCTTTTTGACTGCGAGGACTGAACACAGTGAGAGGTGCATTTACACAAGTGCCTTTGTGCAGAATCCCCCAGTTTTGTTTGTCCACTTAGTTCGGGCATTTAACAAAATAAGTCCTGGGTATCTATGTCATTTGGGCTGTAGCTAAGACATGCATTTGTGCTGTGTTTCATAAAATCTGCTGCTGAATCCGAGGTATGGAGGGGCAGCCGGGGAGGACTTGCCCAGTTCTGTATCTGTGCTGGGAGTGGGACTGGTGTGGTTGGGCTGGCCAGGTGTCCCAGCAGAGCTCCCATGCTGGCCCTGGAGCTGAAGGGTGGCACAGAAATGGTCCTTGCAGAACTGCCGCCTCTGCAGGTTTCAGTTCCGTGTGACCCAAACCAGCCGCCGAGGTCTGGATTATGCAAAGCCGTTGCTTTGCGCGCGACGGTTGTCCTTGAGTAGGAGTCTTAGGCCTTGGGTATTCGCTGTGTTGTGGTCACTAGAGGGCAACACGATCCCACACACAAACTTCACATTCTGTTCCCTGGGAGACACTGTACAGGAGGGAGAGGACCAGGTGCCTGTGTCCAATTTCCTAGATGCTTTGAGGCTGTCTAAGTGCCAGGCAGGGGGTGCAGCCGTGCAGGAGATCTTCCAGTGCCAGCAGCTGCAGGCTAGTTCATATTGGCAAATTCCCACTCCGCTCAAAGGACCCGTCCCATCATCTGTCTTTAGGGATTTGTAGTGAAAAGAAACGCCCAGATATTCTTTGGTGGCGGCGGCACTCGAGCGCAATATTGTTAAAAACTTTCTCTTCAGCTTTGTCTTTGAGTATGTGCGTCTCTGTGTGTGTGAGGGCATTTATAGGACATTTTTTACTTTGCAAGACAAGATTAACATTATTTATCTCACTGAAACACTGCCTGTCGGTGAAGACACTGTCACTGTGAAGACACTGTCACTGTGAAGACACTGATTTTAAGACAAATCAAAAATGTATCCATTTCTTGGGGTGCCACATACCTTTTAAATACTCTAGAAGCATCTCTGTTTTCTGCAAGGATCATCAGGTGAACGTTCGGTAGCTGATGTTCACAGTAAGTGTGGCGCAAAAAGCTGACAGGATGGGGGCCTTTGTGTGCCAGCTGACCTGGGTGCCTTTGGTGCTTGAGCCTTCCAGAGCAACTGAGATAGAAAGTGATTCCAGGAGCAGATCTACTTCTGAGCAGCTTCCTATGTTTTACCCTGAAAATTATTTCCTATGTCAAACATTCCTTGGGGTAAAAGCTGCCCCTGTAATCCAACGGCCTTAACCAATACTGCTGTTACCTGCTCAAATTGTTTGATCTCCTTCTACCGTCATCAGTCTGAGTCACCTTAAATTCCTGAGCCTGGCAAGTAACAATAATTGCAATTAGTAGTGGAGAAATGAGCTTTTTCTCCCTCCTGCTTTCCCATGCCTCCCAGGCACAGTGATAACTTTCTAAGTCAGGTGGAGCAGCGTGCAGGAGGGCAGAGTAAAAACCTGAGCCCAAAGTTCCTTTTTTGATGTTCGTTCCTTTATTGAACGCTTCATTCTAGTCCCTGAGGGGCAGGTGCATGGTGGAAAGCGCAGCCACGTTCTCCTTGGAGGGCTCTGTTCTGTGTGAGGTGCTCGACGGCTGCATGACGCGGGGTCTGCCTGCAGCCCTCCCACCGCAGTCAGCGGAATTACCCGCTGGGGTAAATGAGAGCAGAATGCGGCCCCCAGGCTGCTACTTATGGTTATTTTCATTTGTACTCCTGGCCAACAGAGGAATCCTTTTCCAGTAGCCTACTATTAAAACAGGGCTGCTGTTATGATTCTGGTGTTTTCTTGCCTTAATTCAAATTGTTATTAAAGTTCAGTGGTCACGCAGACAACTCCAAGTTAGTTGGGGAGCCTTTTTACCCCGTTTTTTTCAGCGCTGTCCAAGGTCTGTGCTGTCAATAGGCAAAGTGTAGTTTCATGTGATCTCGTGCTGAAAGAACCTGTCTGATGCTCCAAATGATAATGATAATTAAAAAAGAAATAGCTCTTGGTTTATATTATGGGCATCTCAAGAGTTCATTTTGTGTACTGGTCAGACCTCCCTTGCAAGGAAATAGCTATGCATGGTCTGTGTTTGCTAATGTGTCTCTTATTAGTCTGCACTTGCTAATGTATGTTTTATTAGCTAGATTCAAAACCTGAAAATGGTTCTTATCTGAGCTGAAAGGATGTGTATCTGGCACAAACTTGGTCTTTGTGGGTGTGCAGGAATTGGAGGAGGTACTTGAGACTGCAGGAATGAATCCAGGGGCTTTTTGATAGTAAAATTAGGAGAAGCTTTTAGTGTTTGCCATATTTATTCAGAAGAACACAAGTGAAAAACACTGTGTTACAGCATCCTCTTGGGCTTGGAGATGCATGCTGTGCTCTGTATTAAGAGAAAATCCATGTATTTTACGCTGAATTTTCCAGAAGCGTTTTATCCATAGTAGGTCAGATTTTGATGACGATTTTGGTGGTAGGAAGGCAAAGGAACATCCTGGCTCTTGATGGGATTATTTCAGGAATGCTTCCCTGGGAACAGGAAGGAAACGGGGTTGCAGCTAGGTGTGCTTAACCTGTGCTCCAGTATTTTCATTCTTACGCGTCTTTCAATTAAATTAGCAGAGATGGTAAATTCAAAATGGCTTTCAATTCAATTCAGTTTTGTATTTTTTTCAGTAAGTCTGTTTTTCACAGATAATAAACTTTCCTAAGGCTTTCATTTTTGTCTGAGAGCTGCGAGGAGAAGGTGGCAGGTATAACCTGCCCCTTTTTAAGTCTGGATCTCAAATATATACTGTATATTGCCATACATAGCTATAAAGATGCATAATTACACTATTTTTCATCTTAGTTTAAAATGGCAATGCTCTGCCATAACCTGTGTAGACAAAATAGAACTTCTCATGGGTGATGTCTCCCTAAAGAAATCGCAGTTATTTCTAGTGTTGAAATTGTCAAGAGCAAGGACAGTGTTAAGTAAATATAAACAAATGTCTTTGCTATATAATACTTGGATGTCTGAGGTATACTTAAGTAACGTTATGGACTATATATGTGGAAAGGTAAATTGGCTTTGACATGTTAAAACATGTGGGATAAAAGCTTATTGGGGGCTGTAAAGAGTTCTGGTAATAGCAGGAGGTAGTTTTATGAATAATCAGTCTTGTTTCCAGATAGCAGCTTCATTGTTGGGCAGAATAAATGATTTTGCACTGAAATTTAATGCTGTTACCACACTTTCTTCATCTATCCATCTATATATATCCATATATATCTCACATTGATTGAAAGCTCTGATGAATGTTGCTCGATTCCCTCACATGGTAAAAATTTACAATGGTATGAAAGTCATGAGAGAACACTTCCACT
The DNA here is from genome assembly GCA_013389825.1 of Crypturellus undulatus. NCBI lineage: Eukaryota > Metazoa > Chordata > Aves > Tinamiformes > Tinamidae > Crypturellus > Crypturellus undulatus. Next base: position 926,107 of record VWPW01028245.1, on the reverse strand, counting down.
TAAAGGGAAGGTCCAAACGATAAATTCATTAGTTGACAGGCAGATGAAAATAAGTCATTTGGTCATCTGAAAAACGATATGCTCTAACTGCAGCTGAAATGGCTTTTAACAAATGCCTAGCTAATGTGAAAAAATGTCTTTGGGCTAACTTCTCGCAGCTCCACAGGTGCAAAAGCAGGCATTTTGCTTCTGCTTACTTAAGGACAGCAGGAAATCCATCTGGAAAAGGGGGCCTAGGGCTCGCAGTTGTTTTCTTTGCCCCTGGTGCAAGGTTGGGCCGTCAGCCTGCCATCCCGTAAGGGTTTCCATGCTCTTGTGAACACACGCAGAGACATGGGTGCCTGCAGAGCCTCTGCAGGCCGACGCGGCCACTGTGACGTCCCCTCCTGCCGCGGCCTGTTGAGGAGCGTCACGTCCTGCGCCGAGGCTGCGGCTGCTTGGGTGCCATCTGGGAGCTTCCACGACAGAGCAAGGAGCAGTGGTTCACCTTGCTGCCTCGGCAATGCTGCCCGGCACAAAGCATGGGTGCCTGAATCCAGAGGCTCCCGAGGCTGGAAGTGGCAACCCGGGGCAACCCCGGAGGTGCCACTGAGGGAGAGCCTGAGCTACTTAGGCCTCTGCTGCTGCGTGAGTTTCCCTAGGAGATAGAGTAGCCTGGCAGGAACCTTCTCCCTCTGCCTGCTTCCTGGACACAGCGTCTGCATCCTCTTGTTGCCCTGTGTATATTTCAGATTATGCATGGGTTTTTCTTCACTCTTTGGCCAGAGCGTGAGAGCGTTGTCTCTGTAACAGCTGAAAGGAAGGAGATACCAGTTCCGTCTTCCTCCTCCATGATAACTCTCACTTAACTCTCACTTTTTTTTTTTTTTTTTTTTTTTTTCTGTCGAGTTTCAAATATAGTTAGTGCTGGGGGTTTTTTTTGTTTGTTTTTTTGTGTTTTTTTTTGTTTTGTTTTGTTTAAACTCCTCTCCTGCCTGTTTTCTGTCTCCTGAAAACTCTGGCTTGGTTTTAATTCCACTTTCCTTACGATTTGAGGACAAGACTGGACCTAACCAAAGTTCCCCACGGCATCCCCTGAGCCACATCCTCCCTGCTTTCTGGTTATAATCCTTTGTTTATGGTATTTCAGCCAATTCTCGATTGAGCATCATGTGACAGTGTTTATATTCAAGCTGAACGCAATTAATAAGTGTCAAGATGTCGTGAAATGCTGTGTGAGTTGTGTGCTAAAAGACAAATGTTCTATATCTGGGCCTTTCCCCTTCAGGCACTAATTAGATAATATATGTTTGAAAGGGTTGAGTCTGTCAGTCAAGTCATAGATCTGTAAATCCATGTTGAAATTCATATGGCAACACTCATCAAAACACTTAAACATGTGCTTAAGTTCTTTCTGTGTTCAATCAAGTACAGAAGCATGTGCTTAAGATTTGGGTCTCCAGGCAGAGCCATTGAAATTAATGAGAGAAATGTTTTTCATCTCCATTCACCGCATCTCCATCCTGCTACCAGGAAAACTGAAGCCTTCACTTACTTAAAGCAGAGTGATTCTGAAGCTGACACTTCACTAGGTATTTAGTGCACTTACTTGGAGCACTGGAGTGATTTTAAATAATACTTAGGCATGGGGTTTCTTTCCTCTCTTTTAGAAGGAGTTAAGCTCCTTTCGTGCAAGCAGTAGATCTCATCTATAAATCCTTAGCAGTGGCTGCCTTTCACATCCCTGACTGCATCTTTTCCAAGACTTGGGCACCTACCTGGAGGTGACAAATCAGAAGGCTTCTGGATACCATCTATATTGCAAGTTAAGGCCCATGAGGCACTCAGGACTCAACCTATCTCGTCTGGGAAGACAGGCCCGCAAGCTCATGGCCAAAACTACCGTCTTGCTTATCTGGGCTGTCCCTGACATGGTTGTGCAAATGGGAGGCAGTTTGGAGCCAGTGTTGAGAATATTGACACTTTTTGTTAACACAGAAGAGCAGTGGCTTTCTGGCTGTACCAACCACAAACTAACTGCATGTTTTGGTTTTTTTTTGCTGAAACTAGTGTTTTCTTTTCTCCAGAAACTGGAGGCCACTAACATTTTTCTGAAGGTGAGGAGTAAAGCTCTTTCAAACAGGTCCTTAGCAATAAATGTATCTCTTCTAGAAGGAAGTACTGGAAATAGCAGCCTGATCGGGGTGAAAGCTCCAGTTTCCAGAAATGCCAACTAATCAAAACGACAAAGGAAGGCAGAGCTCCAAGTCCTGGGCGATTCTGGGAATTGGTATTAATAGTACCGGTTTGAAAAAGGTGGCCCTCATCTGGAACACCTGTAATTCTTCAAGCTAAACTACAATTGCAGGGCAAGCTCTCAGAAATCTTAATCCTTGTTCTGCCAAGACACAGTTGCATAATTCTTCCAGCAGCAGGATTAATCCATTTAAAGGCAATGGGCAGTCCCTGCCATGCCAACAGTCTTGGCTGCTATGAGAATGAAGCTACAGGAATTTGCTTCTGCTTTTTGTTAATTCCGTATTTCTGTCAAAAGGCAGCGGGCAGCAAAAACGTGCAACAGGTGAAGAGGAAAGCAAACTCCAGGTCCTCTTGCTGGACCTTGCTGACACTGTAGCACTGGAGGAGAAGATCCAGCAATGCGGAGCGAGCCCAGGTGGGCTGGGGAAACCTCTGATATAAACGGCAAGTGAATCGTGTGGTGAGTCCTGTAGGCTAGCGCGGGAGTGCACGTTTTGGTTCCACTGTGAGAGCCCGATGCTGAGCAGTGACCCACAGCCTGCCTAAGCCCCGCTGAGCCCCCTCCTCGAGCCCCGAGCGAGCCCTCGGGTAGGGGCTGCCCTTGCGGGAGCTGGGAGTGCCCGGCACGCTCGGCAGAGCGGTTGGCATGGAGGGCAAACGGCCAACCCCCTCGTGGCTGGGAAACGGGCGCCCGCTCGGCCAAGGCTTGCGGCGACGTGCGCAGCTCAGCACGGGCTGAGCCTGCCGCTTTTGGAGGCAGACCCGTCGCGTGGGACGGGGACTAACCCAGTGCAGCTTCCCTGTGGGTGGGGATGTGGGGCCAGCACTAGGAGTTATGCAGGGCAGAGCAAGCTCAAGCATTCAGGTGCTCCTAAATAATCCCAGGACCACAAGTATTTTTGCACTTGTGGAAGGACCACCTTCTCCTCCTCATCATCTTTCTGTTGTTTTGGTCTTTCACACAAAGTCTCCCCCCTTCCAGACCCTGCTCCTAAAAGTTGGAGTCAGCTCTTCCCCACCATGCACAAATCAAGGTCAAAATGGATCGTCCAGTTCTGTTCTTATCCCCCTAATTCATAAAGATTGTTGAGGAGTAAGAGTTAGTAAGAATGTTATTTTAGACCTATCCATTCTTGAAAGTTTGTAACCATCCCAACAGAAAATAATGTAACTAGCAAGCAAAATATGGGCAGCTTCCTTATTTTTATTTTTGTGCAGGAGCAAGAAATAAACTCAGCCCGATGTCTAAATCAGTAAAAAGCCTTCCCCAAAAATGAAATACACGCAGGGAAACCCAGCCAAGTGGCACCAGTCCTGAAGCAACCAAGTTGCAGCAAGTTGCTGCTTGCTTAATCTCTCCCGTTTGGTCGACCATTTTGTCCAGCTCTTGTCATAGCTGAGTCTTATTAGAGAGTCCCTCTTCAAACTCTAGGGTGGGCAGTTCTTCCAATGACTTGAAAGCTATTTAGGACTGAGATGAATGAAAAATAACCGTGCTGATCATCTTACAGGGAATGCGAGGTGGTCATCGTAAAGCCTGGGAGAAGTTCTGCCCATGTAGGTGTTACCTGCTGTATTTTTGGGTGGCCATTTGACATGATGCCTGATGGGAAGTGTCAGAGGCCGCCGCTCTGCTGTTCAAAACACCTTGTGAAGGACCATGAATTCAGAGGCTAACATTAGCTTGCTCTGGGGAGGGGCGCTGGATGCTGAGGAAATGCGAGAAAAGAAGGAATCGTCCTCCCTACCACCACACCGGAGTGCGAGATCAGGGGTAGAGTGAGTCCTGCAGGCACCCAGGCTTTCTGCATGGCTTCACTAAGACCTGAGCTCCGTGGTGGTCCCCACCCTGCTCTTCTGAGCCCTCCTGTATCTTCTCATTCTTCTCTTGACATGTCTTGGATTCGATCATGAAGCAAAACCTAGGATTTGGGCAGAGGTGAAGACTGTAGCAGCATCTCAGTGCGCAAGGGATGAAATGAGAGGCAGAGAGAGGCTGTCAGCGTGGCTGTGTTGGTTTGAAGGAACGTGGTGCTCGGCCTCTGCAGAACTCATGGGAGCCAGAGCGCTTACTGCGCCCTGGAGAGTGGAAGAAGTGCTGGTTTGGCTGGGATTGAGGTGGAATGGGAAACAGGGCTGGTGTGCAGCCCAGCAGAAGGAGCTGGGACCGGGAGAAGGGGAGGGTGCATAATGTGGAATAAATTTCTGGGATCCCAAATTGCCAGAGCTCCCCTATTCTACAGAGAGCATAGGAAGGTGACCCACGGTGAGCTCAGAAGGACTTAAGCTTGCTTGTTTTTCTTGTTCCTCTCCATGTTGTTCCCGCCGCCTCTCCTGTGTGCTCTCGTGAGTCACGGCGGGTGTATCACGCGTAATGAGACGAGATTGCCGGTCGTGTTGGAACAGCCGCCCTGCAGAGGCGTCTCTGCCCACAAGCAAGCTGCCAAGTGTGTGCCCACAGCGGGTGCCCCCTTCCCTCCACAGGCGCTCGTGCAGTTGGGTGCTTGCTGCAGGAGTCAGGGTGACCACAGGCATTAGCAGGAACTTCTGGACCTCCATGCCCAACGTTATGTGGGGGACGAGACCTTGGCACAGTCTGACCTTGGTGAATGAGAGTGGGCGGCCGGGCGGAGATGAGGCAGGAGAGCGTGAGAGGGACGCGGCGCCATGGGGCTCGTCCCTGGCTGCGGTGCGTGGGACTCGTCCCAGGCTCCGGCCGCGCCAGGGCGGAGGGAACCGCAGCTCTGTGGGGGAGAAGGGAGTGCGTTAAAGCACACTGACCGTCCTCCTGCAGCCCCAGCTCCCCACGTACCCAGGGCACACGAAGGCAGCGAGTCCTTACAAAAAGATGGGCTCCGTAGGCTGCAGAGATCTGCAATTACTGGCAGTCGTGCAGTGTATGGGAGGCAGACGTGCATGTGGGGCTTTGATCAAGTGCAAGTAAAGCAAAAAGATAGAAGGAAGAGGCATGCGCTCTAAATGTCCATCTTCTCAATCAGCAAATGTTGCCTTGAAGGCAGAAGCTTGGGTGTTGCTCTTTTCCCTCCGTGTTCTGTGTGCTTGTATTAGTCACACCCATTTATTTTTTGGCATAATTCATGCACTATTTGAAACTTGGCAAGAGGAGGGATGTTATGGCCAACAGTCAGTCTTGCTTGAGGAGTTTCTATGAATATGAATGCCTGAAGTTCACATAAGCTTACTGTGTTGCTAAGGCAACACATTTGTTGTGAAACCCTTGTATTTTAAAGACTGGATTCTGTAAATTAACTTCATCTTCAGTACGATGTGTGGTGCTAGTGGTTTCTCATGTATTGTTTCCAAAAAAGTTGCGAATACGAGGAGAACGGTTAAATGTGGGGCTTTGATGAAGGCAACTTTAATCACAAACAATGCCAGCACTTATTTAGGATCAAAGTGAACTAGTTCTGCGGCTTCTGCAGAGGTGTTGCGTCCTCGACTCCGGCAGCGCAGGAGGAGCTGGGGGTGCTGGGTGCTGCTGCCCACGTGCTGCAGGTTGGGGTCTGCTTTGCAAACAGCAGAGCTCCTGCGAAGCAGCCAGTGTCACGGGATGAATCATTTCTGAAGCAAAAGGGGAGCAAGTATTTCACAGAAACAGAGTATTCAAAATCTGCTACACCTTTTCTTTTTTTAATATACTTTTTTTAAAAATATTTTTTTTAAATGTTTCTGTGTTTGTGCTTGCTCCGAGATGCCCAAGTGGGACTTTCCCTGCATGTTCCGAGTCGGGAGCGATGCCACGTCCTGTCGGGGCGCAGCTCTGCACTGAGCTCCGTGTGTTCTGAGTGCACGTGGGGTCACTGCAGGCTCAGGGTCTCACTGCCCCCTCGTGAAGGGCCATCAAACGCATGGAATAAACTCACTGGGGGGAGGAGAGGAAGTTGGAGCTATTTTTTTCCCCTCTTCCTGCTCTTTTCTTTCGCTTGGACTGATCGTGGGGCAATGTAACTGTAACAGGTAACAACTCCCCCCTCCAGTGCCATTCCAGAGAGGAGCGATCTGCTGTGTAGAGCAAGCGGAGGCTGTAGCTCATCTGTCTGTTCGCTCCCGGGCCTCCCAGTTTCTGCAGCCGTGCAAGGAAATGGAAGCCCCTGCAGGGTGTGAACCAAGCCTGCCTTTGAGCCTTGGGTCCAGAGACAGCTCGCATCGAGATCTCGAAAGGGAAATGAAGACAAAATAAATGGCTTTGCTCACTCTTTGCCATGGCTGCCTCTGGCATTTCAAGGGTTTGGAGGTTTCTGAGATGCTGGGTTGCTCCGTGCTGCCAGCTGGAGTGCAGGAGAGAAGCAACAAGTCCCTGCCGTGCCAGAGGCATAGCAGGAGCAGCCTGAAGGGGTAGTTCCCTATGCAGGGGGCTGACTTGCAAAGCCCTATTTTTGTACAAAGTTGTTTGCAGTTAGTCCAGCACAGAAAAGTGTCCAACACAGAGAACTTTGATTTTGTGGTTACTGTCTTTAAAGTGGCCAAAATCTGCTTAGGAATTGTTTCTCCTTTGCCTTTCTTTCAAATACCTTTATGGGCAGCTTTGGCAGGTTTCAGTTTTGATGCTGATTTAGGGGTCATGGATAGAAGAGAGATGGGAGATTTTAAGGTAGGAAAAAAGAGGGTGCTGGGAGCAAAGGAGAAGGCTCCAGAGTTTCTGGAACCCTTTAATTTGGTAAATCTGTCTTTATCAGAAATTTTCCAATAGCTATGTACAATAACCAACGTGCAGTCTTGCCAAAGCAATTATCCGGTTTCCCTTTTGCAGAACAAAACAGATCTATTGGCATACTCAACAGCAGTCCAATTTGCCAATTCTTTTTTTTTTTTCTTTTTTTTTTTTTTTTCCATTGCTATAGTCTAAAACAAGATAATGGTTTGGAATAATCTGTCCTTTTAAAAGGAATGTTGCTTTCCTTGTAGAAAAGAGTTGGATACAGCAGTCTTCTAACTACGAGATGGCGCCTACTGTCCAAAGACAAACGATTGAAATGAAGTGTGGGCATTTCCCGATTCATCCGACTCCACAACAGTTCCACAGGGCACTGCTGAATCTGGCAAGGGAAATCATGGAATGCGTTTCCTAGTTGCCTAGCATAAATGTTCAGTGCGTGAGAGCTTTGAACGGCTGCTGCTGGTGGAGGGCAGCGGCCTGCAGAGCTGGCGTGTGCCGTGTCCATGGGGTTGGCCCCCGGGAAAGGAACATTTCCCTGCGGAGCCTCCCTGGGCAGCCTGGCCGTGTGTGCTTAGGGACAGGGATGACCTGGAGGCCTCTGGCCTCCTCGAGGGAAGCAAATGCAGCCGGGGCAGGCTGCTGAGCAGCTTGCGGTTCAGTGTTGTGGGGTTTTTTATTTTTTGAGGTGTTTAGTTGTCAATGGAAGTGCGGGAAGCGCAGGGGGTTGCTGCTGCAGCTCGTTTCTTGTGCCCCCTTGGAGGAAATGTCCGTTTCAAGAGCGGGCCACTGGATGTCACCCTGATGCTCTGCAGAAATCCAGCTCTAATTAGGTTCATCTGCTTGCAAGAAGATGCACAGAAAGGAGTTGGGAATCATCATTGCCTTTTTTTTTTCCCTTTCTTTATTTCCCCCAGTTTGAAGTGCTGAGCTCATCCTTCTCTCTAATTTCATTTCTCAAGCATAGAGATATCTTGCCCTCTCTCCCTCCTTTAGACAAACAGGGACGTAATAATCATTTAGGTGGCTTCTTTTTTGGCTTTGGGTTAAAGGCTACTCCGTGGAAAAATACCACTGTCTGTAGAGCTGTTTTCCTGGCATAGTTATGCTATGTCACTAAAGAGCAATATTACATAGGACTTGTTGCCCCTAAACTTTAACCATAAGATGAAGAATTGATTATTTTTTGGTGCTGCACCTAATTAGCCTGCAGGAAAGTGGTGGAAAAACCTCACTGAGGAGGAGGATGCCAAGAACAAGTAGGGGAGCAGTGGGAGTCCCCGTGTGCTGCTGCCCCTGCTCACTGAGCATGCTGAGTACAAGGAGGTACGAGGAGTCACTGAGAAAAAGCGGTGATCAAGAGCAAATGGACTGTGAACACAATGCCCGTAATTAGTTAGACGAGTATTTTTTCAAACAACCATTATTGCTAATGAAAAGGGCTATTTTTTTCCACTTCTTGAATTGTAAGTTTTAGAGAGAGTATAGACAGATAAAAAATACTAATCAGTGAGTGAAGAGAGAGAGAAAATGTTACCTTGTCTAAATAGCTGAGGCTGGTTTTGTTTCCGAGTTCAGACTCCCTGAGCCAGCCCTGGCCTGATACTGCCAGGACAGAAGAAGCATCCCAGAAAAACGAGACCAGCGGCTGCTGGTTTGGCCTCTCTGCACAGCAAGGAGAAGGTTGCAGGAGCAGAGGGACGAGGAGCAGGACCTGTGGTGTCTCGAGAGAGGTGCATGCTGTGGCATTCGGACTTTGTTCAGTTAAACAAGGTGCTGTCCTGGACAAAGTGGAAAACAAGATGTGCTGTCACGGCGTTGCACTCCGCCTTTTCTGCCCGACAATAAGATTCCTCCAAATTCTTCTTAAACTGAAATGTGAGCAGGGAACTATAGTGCTTGGAAATTTCATGCTGGAGAAATCTGTTGACCAACAGACTGAGTAAGGAGAGGCTCATGTTGTTGTGTTCCAAACTCTACTAACAAACAACTCCACAAAATAGTACTTAATATTCCTTACAATCTCAAGAATACTCTGCAAGCACCATCTGATCCTTGTAGGCCTTCCTCGCTGGTGGGACACTAAAATGGTGGTATTATTCCCAACGTAAGAGTAAGAAGGTGGACAGATGGATCTGAGGTCATTCTGTGTGTTAACTCCACATCAGCCCACGCGCATTGTTAGCCTGGGCTCCAGCTGCTGGTTTTGAGCACACCCTTAAAACCGGCGGTTCAGCCGCCTGGCCGGATCACGCGAGCGCAGCAGGTCACAGCCCGGGACTCCAGGGCCCTGCGGAGGCCACTTTGCAAGACAGGAGAGTCAGGGCGTGTGCCGGCAAGGCCACAGAAAGCAGAAGTCTCCGCCAGGCTGTGTGTGCGCAGGCAACTTCTTTGAAGCAAAAGGCCTCTGTGTCCTGTTGGGTTATTCCATGTCAGCACAGGAGCGGGGCCTTAGCGTGGATTCTGTTCTTTCCCACCAGAAACGTGAAGAAGTGAAGTCTTTGGCATCAGGTTGACTCAAAATCAGTGTCTTTTGGGGCTGAGCTACGGCTTAAGTCATTAGAAACTGTCTTTTTTACCAAAGTATTTTGTGGCACCATCTCTCTTTCTGGAAACAGAGTGTAAAAATGTTACGTAAAATGAAACAACGTGGGGTTCCTGGTTCTAACTGTGTTTTCTTTTCCTAGGGAATGGAGGAATCTGGGCACATCTGCTGTCTGGCCTAGCAGCAACTGGCAATGTCTCAAATACATGGACGTCTTCCCAGATTTCAGAGAAGCAGCGTGTGGGTTGGAGAGAAAGCTGAGTGCCTCCAACTGATAGATGAGCTTCAGAAATCCTGCCCTTGTTTTCAATATTTTCAAATATTTGGAGAGCAATATTAAAATGAATGACTGACAAAATGATGATTACACTTTTCAGGATTTCCATAATTGCACAAGAAGGCCAGCACGTGAAGAAGGAGCTGCAAGTTACATTATCATTGTAGGACCAGAGAAAGTGTCAACATTGATTTAAGAACAAAGTCACACAGAAAATTTTATTTGTTCCTGATCCTCCTCTGTGATTCTTCACTCTATTTACACAGTGTTACCCAGGCTGACGCTTCCTATGCATGTCCAAATTAGTTTAATTTAAAATTGCAATGCATATTGAAGACAGAGAAGCACAATCCCTATGTAGTAACCTTGCAGAAATTCACCATTGCCCCTGCTTAGCTTCTATTAACGCCACTGAGAGCCAAATTCAAATGGAACGTTAGTTCAGATGATGTTAAACTCATGATGAGTGCAACATTTCTGTTGTTTGGAACCAACACAAGATCCCCTGGAAAAATGATTCCCTGAGAGCTGCAGAGGGATTTTTGAGCAAAGCAGAACCCCAAATGCATTTGTTTCAGGCTCAATATTCTAGACTAAGAAAATATCCTGAACTGTGTGTGTCACATTGTCATTTAAAAAGGTATGTTTCCGAAATCGGGGGAAACGTATTCTGGATAATAAATAAATCCTTTCAGCTTCAAAGGGTCCACTGTGGTAAGGATGAATGAAAACAGAGTTTAGGAATATGAGGAAAGTGGTTTAAGTAACAAGACTGAATAGCAAAGCCCATCAAAGCCATTAAGGCATAAACCAACAGATTTTAAAAAGTGAGAGTTGAAGATTATTTAGCATGGAGTGGAGGCTTTGCAGAACCCATTTCAAATGAGGATGGAACAAAAGAATGAGCAATTGCAGCTTTAGGGGAGATTTATTTCAGTGGAAGGGAAAACACTTGCTCTCTGATACCAATTAACCAACAACAGGACAGCGTCACAAGCCCCCAATATTAAAAATGTAAATCCCAAGCCCAAGGGTGCCTGAAATGCAGGTCATACAATTTGAGGAGAGAATGCATGAAGAGATAACGAGGATTGCACTCAGACCACAGCGGCTGCCTGATTATCTCCCTGCCTCGTGCCTATCCTGCCAGCTCGCCCTGGGAGCGGGCAGGGAGGAGCAGCAGGGCCCGTGGGGAGCAGGGTCCCCCTGGGGACAAGGTGTCCCCCCGTGTGCCACCAAGGCTGCTGAAGCAGAGGACTGAAGTCCCACGGAGCAGGACGAGGTGAAGAAGCGAGGGGAAAGCCACACAGACGATTTGTGGCACGACTCCGGAGCGACTCCCAGCGCCGGGCATGGCCCTTGGGAGCCTCTCGGAGCATGAAGGCATGTTTGTGGGCTGGGACTTCAGCCAAGCCCCTGACACTTGGGAAAAGGAAGCTGTCAAGAGCAGCTTGGGAATCTCATGGCAGTTCCAACCAAAAAGGTGACATGAGCTGGATGGAGGACGAGCATTCTGTTGGGGAACGTGGCGTCTGCTGCTTACCAGAGGGGACAGCCAAAGGGGGCATCTTCGTTACTACCAACGCAAGCAGGGCCCGTGCTCGTGGCAACAGATCCCTCATCGGGACGGACATGGTCGTACCCTCAAACACAAGACCCTGCTGCTGTAAAGGAACCTTGGAAGACAGTAGCACTATTTTGAACGACTGTGAGTGTTTCCTCATTGCATTAGGTAGATGTGTTACTGCAAGACAGGGCTGCCTTCGATTTCCAGTGGGGAGATTGTGTCGGAATTCAACGAAAATTCATAGGAAAATGAATCTAAATAAGACGAGATTCGTGGCTCATTTGCGCTTATGTTCATCATGCCTATTGTCTGACGGAATACTCTTGTTTAAACCCAAATGACAGATTATAATTTACTAACTTTGTATTCATGACATCACTGTATTGTCTAGTCCATAATCAGAAATATTAAGCCTGAGCAGAAATTTTTGCAAAATACTATTACAGAGTTATGAATGTCATTAAACACTAGACTGAGGCAATGCCTTCTAACTTCAGTCTCTGGGTTAAAAAAATGATCCAGAGTGAAAATATTCTATTTAAAGTGAACACCTTGGCACCGTCTTTACTTTTGCTGTCACGTGGTAAGTCCTTGTTTAATTTACACTTACATTCTTTTTTTTTTTTTTTTTTTTTTTTCTGCAGAGGCCAAATTTAATTTCCAGGAACATCATTTTTGCTGCTCTTGATGTGTAATTATTCTATTTCTGGTATTTTACAACACGCCTGCTCCACAAGGGGGATGACAGCTAACCAGATCTGGGATCTGTACTTGAACAGTATGTATTTTTAAATCAATCCACCTCTCCTCCACCTAAATCCATCCCGTGCACTACCCGTGTGCCTAAAACACCCCGAGCAGGTCAGAAATGGCAGCGGGGGATTAAATTAGCAGCTCCAGGAGGTTTGTTGGGAAGAGTCAGATGCTCCAATCCAATTTCCAAAGGTCCTCCCCTGGGTGCTGGTGAAATAGCAGGGACGTGAGTGGCAGCTTTCGTGTTTAATGGGCCCGTTTACAGCTTGTAGTTTGTCCTCATCTCGCAGTACCTGGGCTCAGTAGCGTTAGAAAAGTGGCTGCTGGTGAGGGCTGAGGTTATTCTCCAGACTGGCCACTAGAGAGAGCAAGTGGCCAAGGTAACGTCCTGCTTAATTCCTGCAAAATGGGTCACCGCTGAGGAGAAGAACAGCCTCTCCCGATTATATCAGTTGATGCCCTATCCACTTATACATCTTTATCGCAATGCAAATTTATGCCCTAATCCCACAGAATTAAACGTTCCTGTTTCAGCTGCCAGTGCCGGACAGCCCAGTCCGGCACGGATCCTTCCTTCCCTCTGCCTGAGCAGCCGGTTGTGGGTCAGGCCGTGGCCCAGCGCGGCCTGTGGCTCCTGTGGGTGGCCTCACCTCTTCCCGGTTTGCTGGGCAGGCTTCTGCAGCAGCCTGCCAGGTTTCCCAACGCGTACTAGAACGGATGCCTGCAGTGCCGCGGTGCATATGCGTTTCTGACAGTGTCTAGGTAGCCGCCCTTGCTCGTGTAATTATGTATGTGAAAAACTTCCCCTGTCCCACACAGTGCTTGGTGAGGGCGAAAGGGTGCTTCAGGGGACAAGCTCTTGTGCTTACCAATCACCTAATCAAGAAGCTGAAAAATGGGGTGGGAAGTCTAAGGGGGGCACTTGCTCACCAAAACCTTAGCCCATGGCTTGATACCCGCCTGGGATCTGCTCGTATCACACAGCTCGCGCTCAGCACTCGTCACCGCAGCCAACAAGCAGGCGGCAGGCTGTGAGCGAGCACGCGAGGGTGGGCTGGGAAAGGCTTGGAGTGCCGAGATCCCCTCTTAAAACTTTAATTGCTCAGGGAAAGCGGTTCTCTGCTTCATAAAACGTTATGGACTGCAGAGCGAGCAGCTTCTCGGTGTGGGGATGTTACCAGCAACGGCGAACGCAGCTCTGCCCTCTAAGGGCAGAAAAGTTGGGGCCTGATTCTGTTGCCATTAAAAATATGGGAGGTTTGTAGATGATTTTAGTGGAAACTGCATGGGACCTTGGCTGTCTTTATGGGCTAAATATTCCATACATTCAGAGCTTATGCCATTACAAAGACTTATGTTTGTAATAAGAGACATATTGCTTTGGATATAAATACAGCCATGAGTATCAAATACAAAAAAATACTTAAGCACATTGAGCCAAATTTGTCCCTGCTGCTACTCCGAAGCCTTAATAGAATTACACGAACAGTAGACTTGGTTTGGTAAGGCTGGCACAGCAATACAAGTTATGGCTAAAGGATTCCGTTCTGAGTTGTCCTAATCTACCCCTGCTGCCCACTCCCAAATCTGCTGATAGCGAACCCGAGTATGGAGCAAACCAGCCTCCCACATACTGACCTGGCTGTGACTGACACAGTGTGGCCTTAGAGAAGATGCTTGTGCTTATGCATGGGGGACCTAAAAATCAGTTATTTACTATATGCATATGCTTGAGCATATGTTTATGCATGTCGTGTCAGGCGTTTTTGGGTGTCCCGCCTTACCGCTGCCGTTCCTATGGGCTGAGCAGCCCTGCTTGCTCTCCTAAACATCTCTGAAGTCCTGCGGTTCCCAGTGTGCAAACAAGGAATTTGAACACAAGGTCAAAAACCGCAGGGACAAGATCCACACAGCATCTCACCCTAAAGATGCAAGTCCTGGGAAGGAATGTCCCCACATCTGTGTGAGCTGCTGGCAGGAAGGTCTCTTGGAGTCAGTGCACAGGAGACGTGGAGATCAGGTCACCTGGATATATGTGACTTAAGCCTCCCTATGACTTAAGTCACAGACTTAAGGCAGAGAGCCGAGGGGACGGGGCGATTGCTCCTGCCCCCTCATCTGCTTTAATCCTGAACAGACCTCAGCATTGTCCAAGAGCAGGAATTGTTTTCAAAGCCCCTCGTCTATGGTTCTCTCTACTGCATAAAGACAGTGTATGCCAGGAATTTAAATTTAATATAAAAATTGCAAATCCTCACATGGGTCATGGGAGTTAAGGCACAGAGGGAAATTCTGAGATTTAAAAAATCCAAACTATCTTATTTTGAGGGCTTTGTGGAGTTTGGATATGACATCAATTGTGTTAAGCTGCTGTCTGCTCTCCCCGGAGGAGAATGTCACGTCTCCATCCCCATCCTGGCACATCCTGATTTTTATGCCGGCGATGCCAGAGTTGCAAAGTTTTCGTCAAGCATGATGAGACATGACAGCGCACACTTTCCTCAATAATAACGCCTGCCTAAGTGCATTTTCCATCTGCATTTAAATGCAACGCATCCAAAGCAAGGCAGCAATTCCAAAAGATGTTCTTGTGTGTATTCAGCAACAGGTTTCTCATTACTATATATATATATATAGTAATATGATATAGTAATACGATATATTGTGCAAATGAAGGAGAAAGAGTATTTAAAAAACACCCAATTGCTACAGAAATCAGTCCTAAGCAGAAACCATGATAACTTTATAATTTTTTTTTCTTAGCATTTTTCCCTCCCTTCTGTATTTTTAAAGCACTTATATTATTTAAAATGGATCTTTATACAGCTGGGGTCTTTAGGAACCTGCAGGAGACGAAAGCCTGTAGCAGCCCTTCGATGCTGACAGTTTAAACCTAAGAAGCTCTGACATTACTGGGAATCCTTTTGAAGTGGCTGCAGCTTGAGGAAAATCCAGCTGTTCCAGAAAAGGAGACTTTTCAATTAAACAACATCTTCCTTTCGATCAAAGATAGATTTTTAAAGACTCTTAAACAGGCTTTGCGCTGTTGGCATTAAGCGCGGGCGGGATTTCACCTCTTGCCTCGCAGGGCGGGCGGCTGGAGCCCTGCTCGGGCTCTGCTCCCGGCGCTTGTTTCTCTAGGGAGGAGGAGGACCCGGCAGAGGCAGGGAGCCCATTCCATGATCTCCAGCTGCTTTTGTGGCTGTGTTTGCAGCTAGGCCCGCGCCTGGCCGCTGAGCGACCTGCTCCCGGCCGCGCTCTGCGGCTGGGCCGAGCGCAGCTCCGTCCTGTCGCCTACAGAGCCCCTGGGTTTGCTGAGCCCGGGTTTGGTGTCTCTTCCCAACTTGCTTCCTGCTTGGTTGCACAACCATTAGCATTTCTGCTGCGGGCAGCTGATCTTTCACCTCTCCTGTCTACTAAGCTACCATTTAAGAGAGGCAGCGCGCCTCTGGGCTGCTTTTTGTGATATTTGAGTATCTGCTTTGCAGGTATCTAGGTAAATATTATCAAAGGGGAGCATTTAAGTTGTACTGCTGCCTCCTCATTGCTTTCTTCACTGTTCTCTCCGAGGCAGCTACAGGGAGCCTGGCCATGTGCATCGTGCCCACATACACCCTCCTTTGCATGTCCTGCTGGTGCTGCAGCAATTAATTGTTGACTCGAGCCCGGTAAGATTTAGCAGTGATTAAGCAGCAGTAAGTAGTGACTAAACGACTCCCGGGGCCGGAGGGCTGACACGGGCTACCCCGAAGGTCCACTCTGTGCAGAGGCTTCTCACAGCAGCGCGGAAGAGGGTTTTCTGGGAAGAGCTGACCTATGGGTCCTGCCTCCCTCCTGCCTTCCAGCCTCCCGAGCCCTGCCAAGGAGGAGCTGTCACTTTAGAGACAAATCGAGCATCTTCCTATGCAGTGGCAGGATCCACTGGGTCGATTTTTATAGCCCCTGGCTCCTCTGATTTGCACAAGAGTTCACTGCAGAGTTTGCCTACGTCCTGAGCTCCACCCCACTCTCATACTTTGCCTAGGTCGTTTTTCATTTACATTCTGGCAATAATGTTTGTGGGAAGACCAGCAGCAAGGCATCCAGCCTCCCAGACAAAGAATTTGCAATAGCTCCGACCTGCTGCAACCTGTTGTAGCAAGAAACAATCATAGATAGACTGAAGGTGCTCCTTTGAGCCACTGATAAATCACCTCAGCTATAGAGTTCTCGGGGGCCTTCCATTGGCATCAGTGTCCCAGCTCGTCCTCTAGTCAAGGGCTTCTGTCTCAGCCCTTGACCACAAGGACATCATTCCCCTGAACTTTGCTTCCCACCCAGGGGCAGATGCAGAAGAGAAAGCTCTTGGGGAAATTCTGCAAAATTCTGTGTCCAGAGCCCGAGTCTTTTTGTGTTTGGAAAGACTTCCTTCTTCTGGCCAAGTGCTGGAAGGCTCTTCCACCCAGCGTTTTGTTCCCAGGGAAACGATTTGCGGTTGGACTAGATGATTGTGAAGGCCTTTTCCAACCATAATGATTCTCTGATTCCAAGAAGGAGGTGACAGCACTGCTTTGTGCTCCGAGCACATCTGCAAGAGCTCTTAACGACATTAAGAATACACTGAGCATATTTGAAGCCACGTTTCACCTCACCCTCCGGCTGAGTGGGAGGCTTCGTTAGCGCACGTTGCTGGTGGTTTTTCTGCATCCAGCTGCACCTCCGTGCGCAGCGGAGAACTTCAGGGCGCCCCGTCCCTCCTCGTCCCCTGCCCACTGCCCTGCCTGGACGCTCCCCCACGTTTGAAGCTCACACGAGGAGGCAGCTCTTTCTGCAGTGGGATGCTTGTCAGATCCTGTCAGCTGCAAATTGCTCTGCTGAAGGTGCAGAAATAGAAATCCTTTCCTGTTAGTGTGTTGGGCAGCCTTTTTCCTCGGTGAACCTCAGGACAGTCATTTGCAGCAATCCTCCCCACAGCTCTCAGTGCAATTTAAAATAACTGGGTATTTTTAGGTCTTTTTTTTTATGCCATCAGCTGCCACTAGCTGCTTTAGGAGATGTGTTACTGCCTGGTAAACTGGTAGCAATGTAGCCTGCTGCTTCAGATGGACAAGAGCCAAAGGAGCGAATGGGAAAGGGAGCTTTTCCAGAGGGACAGGGTGAAGGGAGGAGAGAGACTGAACCACTCATTACCAGGGTAGGAGGGAGAATATTGTACCCAGAAGTCCCCACTCAGTTTTCTCCCTTACTCTGTGCCCCAGACGTGTCTGGTCTTCGAGAAGGATCCACTCGTGTCTTGTTCCTGGGGTGAAGAAATGTGTTTATTTAGGGAAAACACAAATCTTCCATAAAGTGTCTGCCACAGCGAAGGCATGTGCTAGAAATCCCCAGACTTCTGTTCTTACACGTGGTCCTGGCAGTATCGCTGCCAATGCAGCTGCTGCTTGTCTTCCACTTGCAAAAGCATGGGGAGACGGATAGAAAAGGCACCACTGATGGCAGGAAAAGGCTTTGAGAAGGAAATATGAGAATTATTCTTATGTGGGACATCAAAAAAGAGAAAGCCAAAATGCCCTCGGTTAGACTTATTTGCAAGGCAGATTTTGTTTTTAGAGGCTCCTGTATAAGAACCAATGATGTGAAAATATCAAAAAATAAAAATAAAAATGAGATAAAACTATCCTAAAGCCTTATATTGCTTATATATAAGAGGCATTATATTATATTGCTCTTATATATGAGGCAGGTGCATGGCCTGCAAGCTGAGCTCCGGTTTGTAGGGCACAATTGCCTCCGTTACACCTACGCCCATGGAAACTACCTGACAGCCGCTACAAACTGTAGCACAGGAGTCATTTTCCTAGGAGCTTGTGCACAACGGCAGCCTCTTGCGTCCCGCTCCCATTTCTGAGCGGGTTTCCACATTGCCTGGGGTTGGTTCATGCTTTGTACACGCCAAACAGGCTTATCCTGACGTGGCAGAGGCAGGAATTAGGACTGTGAGGCAATTGCAATCTCCCAGCCTTATATAATGGGGGAAAAAAAAGGAGTCCTTTTTACTGAACTTGGAAGACTTAAACAGCCATCAGAACTTGAACTTGACCTACAAACCACCTGTATATTCATAGGAATGAGCATCAGGCAGGTTAGGGATACAGAGCCAAGCCCTGAATTGGATTTGTTTTTTTGATTCCAACTTCTACTACGTTAGAAAATACGGAAACACTGAGCAGGATAAAGCCCTAGACGCTTGGATGTACTAATAGGAACCGTAGGAAAATAATGTGTGTGTATAAAACATTTTTAAGGGGCAAATCTTGTGACTTTTATCCTTTCCCTTCTTGTATAATGGTATTTGTGGTTACTTATTTCGCCACATTCAGTTTTTGCTGTGGGAATGTAATCACCTACTAATGCAATTTATTGCCTCGTATACTTCTCTGCCAAGAAAACTATCCCTTAAATAGAGGCTTAGTAATAATAGCCTCTAATTTCCACAACTTCATTGTTAATTTCCACAATTTCTACCTTACAGGTATGAAAACTCTAAGCCCTCAGCGAGTCCCTAGGTGGATTTAATGATTGTAAATCCTGTATTTTCTTTCCTGTAAAGGCCAGAAGTCCCCGTGTGTCTCTTCCGGGCCCTCCGAGGCACTCTGCTTGGGATGCCCGTAGGATTCCCCAGACTTGCAGTGACTTTCTGCAATATTTTGACATTGCAGGTGTTGCAAGAGAAACGTTTCAGCCATCACCACGTCATGCTGCTTGCACCAGGACAGATTGGGATTCAGACACCGCCTCCAGAGGAGAAACCCTGGGAGAATTAGGGAGGCCGAGGGGCGTTGGGATGCAGGCTCCTCTCCCAGAGACCCAGGGAAAAGGAGCTGCTGAAGGCCTCGTCCTGGGGAGATGAGAAAGCGGGGAGACATCTCGTCCAGCCACCTGCAGGTCCCTTCGCTTCCAGAGAAGGAAGAGGAGGTAACTGGTCTCCCGAAGAAATTCCAGTGTATGGATTATCCCACTCTGCCTCCCTAATGAAACCAGAACACTGGGTAAATAGAGGGAGGAAAACTGACAGTCCGGCTGCAACTTTCCCTTTGCACTGGCCAGGCTTCTGTGCGCTCCGTCAGAGCGATCCCTCCACCAAAATCCCTAACCCCCGTCTGAGTCTTCGTGGGAACCACTGATATTTTGCCTTGGTTGCGGTTCAGTCAAATGCAGCTGGAAATGAACACCACCTACCCCAATCGTTTGCTCTTCAGCACATCTCCCCAGGACCTGCGTTCTTTGTAATTGCTCAAAAAAATGATTTTGTCCTAGTTTTATAGGTTGTTGCAACGATTCGAGTTCTGTGCTCCCTTTTAGCAGCACAGACAACTGTAGGGATGGGGATGAGGTTACTTTGGCTTATTCTTCTCCGGTGAGATTATAATTTGTTTCTTTAAGTCACGAGTTATTAATCTTCCTAGAACTTACTCCTTCTCCCGTGCAAAAGGAAAAATAAAATGGAGGCAAAATATGCTGGATCATAGCAAAATTCATTGGAAATAATTTTCTTTTAAATAAGTTGCATATGTGTTTCCCTGCTTAGTATTCGCAATGTAGTGCAGAGGCGCTCTCAGAAAGGAACTCATTTGAGAAGGAGATAGATTTACACACGCTACAATGAAAGCAGTCACTGGCAGCATTGTACACCATATCAAATCAGTGACTGTTGTTACATATTTGAAGTTAATTTGACACTGCAGTAAACAAATCAAAGTGTGTTTATAGAATAATTAGACCATATTCTCAGTATTGTGGCTATGAAATTTTGTCACTGCTGTTGAAGCACTCTGCGGTTTTCTTCCATTTGTTTACAGGCTTCCCTAGCAACACAAAGAAAACTGTCAGGATTACATAAGGATAATTGTAATGGCAAAACCTATCTTTGCATAATAGCCGGGGCCCAACTGTATGAATCATAACCAGTGGAGCTGCTTGGTTTCGTATTTACGATTCTGAGAGCATGAGCTGATACATTTGTGAGTTTAAAAGCGTTTGAGAAAAAATTGAAGACTTTGAGAAAAAAAATCTAAAAAAAAGAAGAAAAAACAAAGAAAATTTTGTCACTGTTCTGTTACTATTCTATTTAGTGTAGAAAGGATCATGATACTGGAACGTGATACTTACTTATATAAGTAACCATTAACCCACAGTCGGGTTATTGCTGCATGCATTTCCTCAAGGAGCATTTCCCGTCACCGTGCAGGGTGTCTCTGCATCCTCCAGAACAAGTGCTGTAAAAACAGGCCAGACCGAAGGGCCAAACTGATGGCAATGTTGTTCCTTTTACATCCATTCTCTTCCTAAAAATGTACACGTAAGTGAGCTTTAAGAAATCATAAAGAGCCTAGACTATTCCAAAGCTGAGAATATGCCCTTTTTATGTTGCCGGGTTAGGTGAAGAGACTATCCTTTTTTAAATTCTTCTCTTTTATGTTCATAACACCGTTTTGCTGTGTCGCTTTTGCAGCCTCTCTCGAATGCCAAGCAGCTGGTTTGGGTTAATGTGGGCCTCATCCTGCAAAATGTATGGTTTAGTTCAAGACGACTCGGGAGTGCTGGCTTTTCCCAGAAGTGGTTCCCAGAATTTTAAAGCTCTTTTTTTCCTCTTTTCTAACATACACAATAAGGCAACAAAGCGTGCAGGTCTGGATCGGGATGTTCCTTACTAATAGTAAAGAAGAGCTGTTGAGAGCAACAGAGGTAACAAAAAGAGACAGACTGGCTAGAGAATTAGAGGGAAAGTCCTGGCACTTTTGCAATCAGTGAGAATTCTGCCACTCTCTTCAGTGGATTCTGCCGCTCCCCTGTTAGCTGAGCGAGCGGCCCCGGGGCTGCTCGTGGTACCTACGTCCCGATGGGAGCAGATCACCCAAAAGGGCATCGTGCTGGATCGCGGCTGCAGAAGCTCCCCCAGCAGACGCTGACGCCCCGACACGGCCGCTCTGCGCCTCGCTCGCCCCAAAGCCCCTTCCCAGGTTCTGCGGGAGGAGACTGGGCTTCGGGCTGGCTGGTGTCGCTGCAGAGTCTCTCCCACCTGGGTTCCCAGGAACGTGGCCCCGAAGGCTGCTCTGCAGCCTGGTTTCTCCTGCACGTGGTGTCGCGTTCTCACAATGCGGCCGGGTGCTAAGGCTATGGAGTGATAGATGAAGACAGCAATTAACGAGTGACTTAGCTGTCCCTCAGCCCTCTCCCTTTTCAGAGAGGAGATGCTATAGCAATAGAAGTGGAATCTCCTGCATTGTTTACTTTGTTTATCAAGATTATATACAAAAAAATCAATAGGTAATTTTTCTATTACATTTTAACACTGCATCTTCCTAGCCCTTCAGAATCATATCCTATTGATTCTACCTTTAATGACTTTGAAATTTTCAGTGATTTGTTTGTGGAGAATACTGTGCCGGGTATAGATTTCCCCGTGTTAGTTTAAACGCTGATGCTATACTTGGTGAATTAATGAAATAAAAATAGCTCTGTCAATAAAGAAAAGTGACGCCGCTTCCAGCATTTGTTCTGTAACCACTGCTTTCTGCGACTGCAGCCTACACAAAATGAGTTGGTGGGATTAAAGAATATATTCCTCTTTTATCCCATGTTTGAGTACTTGATCACAGAGGCATAGTTTAATCCAAACATCAATAGCACCTCATCAATTCAGTCAGATGCAGCTGTCAAAGTGGACTTTTGGTTTGTTTAGAGCTTTGCGATTTATCCTTTTTTAAGGTCATAGAATATTTTCTTTGATTTTTGATGCTGAAATCTTTCTTAATCTTCTAAACTTGAGAAACATCTGTTAAGATTTAATGGGGTGACTTTTGTCTTAAAATTGGAGTTCGTCTTGCAAATCTTTGGTTTTGAAAAACGGGAGAAAAGCACAAACATATATTCCTTAACAGTTATAAGCCCTGCTTGGTCAGCAAGCGATTAAACTAGTTAAAATGGAGCAGCAGGCAGTGCAGATGTATTTAAGCAGTGTTTCTGCAGATGGTGATTTCAATTCTGTTTTGTTTCACACTGGCATTAGCCATTTCCCCTTACCACATCACTCAGGCGAGGATCGGAGTGGCAGATTTATGAGAGCTCTCAAATAATGAGACAGAAGTGATGTAACCCTTGGTAGCAGAAAGAGCGAGAAATCTAACCTGCAGCCTTAAGCTTCTCGCTTTGGAGCTCTTGGGGAGAATGTAGTAGTTAGTATGTTTGGAGGTAAATGGTATCTAAAAATATATGCCCCTAAAAACATACAGACAGCTGTCACGTCTAATGCCTGAATATATTAGTCATTATCCTCATTAGCAGATGCAAAATCATCCCTGTTTTCATCATGTAAGCATTTCATATCAGGCAATTTGTAGTAATTTTTAATGGGGCCTATTCCAGCTATGCGGTTGGATTTCTCTGCTCCTGTGTGGGCTGCTGTTTTGAAGCAGGATCAGGCCCAGCTCCTGCAATCCTGCGGAATTCCTGTGCCCTGCTCCACTTTCTTAGCTACTAGGACTAGGAACACCTTGGCTGGGAATCTCGCGTGTGGATTCTTCCTTTAAAGAGTATTTTTCAGTATTTTTGGTAGCTGGTTGTCATGCACGTGGAGGAGAGGTCTGGCCTCCCGTCTTCCTCACTTGCATTTCAGCAGTGGCATCACCTGCACAAGAAGCCCAGCATGTGGCTTGCTGGATATTAACTCCCTTCTTTCTTTCTTCTTTTTTCCAGCTTCTACAGAGGAACGTGTTGGATAGCTGCAGAGAAAGCCCTGGCACAACCTGTAAGTGCTGCAGAGCTGCCACTCAAAGGCACCAAGAGCCAAGTACAGTGCGAAAAGCAGGAGGCCCTGCCAAGTTTCTTGCCACTTCCTCCTCCTTCTTGACAAGGTTTTCAATTAGCAGCTTGTAGAGGCCCAGCCTGCGGTCCTGTTTTCATGCAGGATGCATAACTTAATTCCCTAGAAGAGGCTGGGACTGCAGAGGAAAGGAAAAACACCCGTAGGTTTGTAATATTATACACTGGAAGAAAATAGGCCGTTTACTAACAGTGGGATTTGGGGAGGAGGGGAGAAGCAGCCGAAGAGGCACATGGAAAGGAAGTAACTGCCACGCTGGGGCTTGAAAGCAATAAAACCTCATGGGATCTTATTTTGTATAGAAACCAAAGAGCTCGACAGCTTTCCTCCTCCTAGTCCTTAGCTTGGCACTAGCGGCCGCGGTGCCACTGCCAGCGCCGGCTGCGGCCTGCGGGACAGAGTCACCGAGGCAGCCCGAGGAGACCCACTCCCGTGTCCTGAACACCTCGGTGCCCAGGACAGGATGCTGCGAACTGCGGACATAAAAGGGAAAGGATCACATTTTCCCCAAATTCTTCAGGAAATTACTCTCATATACAAGCCCCAAATTTGGCTGCCTTACAGAGACAGCGTGGCATTTGCGTGCCATTACCAGGCTGTAAAAGTCTCCTGGTGACGGCCTTCCATACATTTGCAATCCTTCGGGATCCCGTTGGGGTCAGCCCCGAGGTCAGGTTTGTTTAGTCTGTTCCGCAGTGGTGTAAAGTGCACTTGAATGTGTACTCCGCTCCAATAATACACAAGCTGATTGATACTTAAACATGGGTAAGTGTTGTATATATGTTGCAGTGTCTAATTGTCTGCGCAGAAGGGAACCAGGTATTTGCTAGTAAATTGTTCCTACAAACAACCTGATGTGGCTTGGAAAAGCAAGTCAAGGTAGGGAATGAAATGCACCCTCAAAAGCACGGTAAGAAAATCTTTGTCATTATTTCTTTCCTTAAAAAAAAAAAAAGTATATATATATTTTTGGAAATCCCTTCTGAGCCCTCTGTATTTTGCTGTTTTCCTTCAGCTCGCTCCCCTGCATTCACTGGAGGCTGCCCAGCTCCAAACCACGCTCCTTTATATGGTGCCTTCAAAGATGGCTTAATTAAAGGTAGATCCGCTCCTGCGCACTCTGTTTAATAAGCACTGTGCTGAGTGGGCTCGGAGAGGCCTGGCTGATATTTCAGCCCTTTGCAGCTCTTTCAAAAAGAAAAAATAAAAAGAGAAGGAGGCGGGAAAAAAAAAAGTGAAGTCTTTTCCATCCCTATTATATCATGATTCAGAAGGCAAGAAATGTTACTCAACACAGGCTTGAGAGAATAAAGAGACAGTGGAGAAAAAGCTGATCCATGGGTGACTTTCCTTTATTTCTTTGTTTTTAAAACACTGTAACATGTAATCTGTTGTGAGGACTAGCTTTGGAGGGGTTTTTGTCGTGCATCTCTTTGAGCAAAACTTTCCTGAGGACAATATAAATAAAAGGTGACATAAAATTATATGTCTAGCTCAGCACAAAGCTGATTAAGGCAAAAGCTCCTTATTGCCATTTTTATGGCTTCAGCAATCAGTTATTAACTTGCCTCTTTTTTTAACTCTGTCATGCACACAGGCTCGCACGAGCCTTCCTTGTCTTTCATCCTTTGCTCACCCCGGAATCAATAACATGTCTTTGATGCAGTTGGTCATTTTACTCCTTCCTACATTAAAGTAATTATTTTGCTTTGTTTAGTGAAGGAATTGTTCCTGGAGAAGGCAGAATCCGAGCCGCCCGCTGTGCTTTGGAGCTGCCGTTCACGGGTGCTCGCGGAGCTGCTCCCTCTGCACGAGCAGAGGCAGGAGGCGCTGGGAGCATCCCTGTGCCATGCACAGGATTCCTGTGCTCAGCCGCTGTCCGCAGGGATAAACGCCCTCCGGAGCAGCGGCTCCCTGCCCAGGGAAGGCCTCGGGAGCTGCCTTGCCCCTGGCACAGGCGTGCTTGGATGGACGAGGCGAAGCCTTAGCTCCATGTTTGTGCTGTGACGTTGCTTTGCAGACCTGCTCTGTTTCCTTCTTCTGGGCTCTGGTGTCCTGTGCTGTAGGTGCGTTCCTAGGGAGAGGCTCTGACGGATTGGAATATTAGCAGAATTACGAGGCCTGGCTTGAAAAAACTTGAGATGCTGTGGTATAAATGCCCAGGGTTGCATTACCTACACACATGCATCCCCTTTGTACCCGCTTTAGTATGGTAGTGCCTGCACCCAGCACTGTCCGTGTCTGCTTTTGCCTTTCTGCCTGTCCGCGTGTTGCTGGTCCCAGGTCTTTGTGGCCCCTATTCCTCCCGCAGGACACTTGGCTCAGCAGGGAACGGCTGGCTTTGGCTCCAAGCTGAGAAATTCTGCCTTTTCAGTAACTGCCGCAACCCTCCTGCAACGAGACACTGTGGGGGGAGTCCCCCTGCCAAAACGTAATCACACAGAAAATGCCAAGTTGCGTTTATAGATTAAAATAATACAGATTATTTCATAACGTGGTCAGAGGAGGCAGAGGCTGCAGCCAGCTCGGGGGCGATGCAGCTGCACAAGGGACCTGGGTGAGTTCCTGGCCATGCTGGGATGGGCTGCTTGGACGTGCACGATGTCATTGCACCAAGCACCTCGCAGCAAAAAGCTGCCTTGTATTTATGTCGGCTAAAGGTTTAACCCAGGATACGTGGCAACCTTGATTTATTGCTACTTGGACTTTGTTTAGTCACTAACAAGGTTTATTTATGTTGGTAAACTCACATAGTGGCTAACAGCGACCACATAGCTCAGGAGATGGCAAGATTCATTATAGCTAAATCACTTTGTTGCCAAGGACCTTTAATTAAGAGGGGGGAAAAATTGAATCCCTGGACATTCAGTGGAGAATAGGGCGGTAAAAGAGCCTGATTAATTGACATATCAGTTGCTTTCAGTAGAAAAGTAGATTTCTGTATCCTGCTATGGCAAAGCAAGAATGAAAATAAAACTCAAGCCTTGTCTAAACCACTGAATTAATTGAGGGCATATTAAAAAGTTTTATAGATTCTCTATAAAGTAAAATAAATAGCTAGAAAGTTACATTCTTTATGCAAACATTTTTCATTACAGTACGTGTCGGTCCCTTAGTGAGAACTCATTAACTTTTTAAAAATTACCTTTAATGGGCTACTCATTATCATCACCATCAAATGCTTCACTTGTCCGACATTCTCGTGTTTAATGCAGATTAAAGCCAAAATTACCCTCTGGATACAGGACATATTCAACTGCACAGGAAAAAAAAATCATTCAGCAAAGTCATGGCTTAAACAGTGAATATTAGGAATGTTGAAAGCAGCCTTTCTAGGAGCTTGGAAATGTGGCTCTGTGGTAGCTGTGGTTTTAAGCAATTACACAAAAATGAAAAGGTTCCTCATTTTAAAGTTCCTCTTTGAAAAGATATTTATTTAGACATAATTGCAGAACAGGCACTCCAAAACGTGGTCTCCAGGGCCTGGGTGTATCCTGCTTTGCCTGTTTAGTTAAGAGACTTGGACAAGCCATTTCTTCCTTTGCCTCGAGTAAAACTTGTGGATAATGAGAGAGCTTTGCTTTGTTGAGAACTAGGAACCTTTGCGTGAAAGCTGGTTTAGCAGATAGCATCCAGATTCAGATTTGCAGCTTAAATTGCCTAATGAGCTCTAATTTTGACCCATTCACAGCTCTTTTTTTATTTTTTTTTTTATTTTTTTTTAACCCCCCCTCAGCTGAAATCAGCTTCCAGGTTTCCCTCCTGACGCTTGGCCTCTGGTGTGGGAAGCAGCTGAGGAGGGTGAGAAGTTGTGGACATTCCTATAGAAAGCAGGAGCAGGACGGTAGAGCTGGAGTGTTCCCCAGTGCTTGGGACTGCTGAGGTGAGATCCATAAGCTGAAGAGGTTGAAAACTTGCCTAAGTGTGTTTGACATGGATATGTCCTCCTTGCGGCTCATATACTTGAGTTCTGTGTTGAAGAACTGCCTGTCTCTAGGTTCATGCCATCCTGTTTCAGGCCGTCTCTAAAAAGCAGCCAAGGAATGTTCTTCATGGTTCTGGAATGCTCTTCCACCCAAAAGCATTCCCATGGGCTCTTCCACCCATGAGCAAAGGAATGCACTTGCCATTGCAGGAAAGCCCCAAGAGGACCTACCCTATGTATAGCTCTGTGGTGGCAACAGAAATGGAAATGAATGCATCTCTCTGAATTAAAAACAACATTAAAAATGCTTGTTTTCTCGTGGAGCCCCTGCACTCCTGCTGAGCCCGGGCTATCGAGGGGCTGAGCTGGGCAGTGCTGCTCTAGTCCAGCATGGTCTGAGCAGGCGAATTACGGGTTCGTTAGCTGTGCTGTGCTGAGTGCGTGCGATCATCCCCCGGCCCTGCTCTGGTCTCCCGGGCTCTGCTGTGCCGTGGGGATGGGGCCGTCCTGCTGAACAGGGCAAGAAGAGCAGTGTCTTTCCAGCAAGGTGCTCCTGCTGGAAACAGCCCGTGGGGAGCTCAGCGTGGCCGTTGCTGGGTTTGGATTCAGGGTTTTCCTTTATGTTTTCCTACCAGGAGAGAGGTGTCTTATGGAGAAGGCGGCTTTGCGGAAGGCTTCTGTCTCTTGGTAGGACATTTATACGCGTGTGGTTTGTCTGGACATTGGGATGGGGTTTCTCCGAGGAGCGATCCCGTGCCTTTTGCTCAGAAGGGGATGTGTTCCAACTCCTTTCATTTTAATAGGAGGCTTAAATGCTGTATTCCAGAGCTCCTTATCATCCCAATGCCTTCCTTACTTGCTTCCCATCCAACCAAGTAGGCGGTTTTTGTTGCTGGTCTCTGCGTGCCCTTCCCAAGCTCCCTCCCAGCCCTCATCTGGCTGTCATGCAGGTGAAAATCCCTCAGTAACACCAAGCAATGGATTTGCCCCCCCATTATTCCCCATTATTCTGTTGCCACTTGAGAAACACAGCACAGTGTCTCACAGAGACATATTTTTTCTAAGGAGGCTTCTCTCCATGGTAAGTTTTATCCATATACCTTAATATGGACGCAGAAGAAGAGAAGGACTAAGGATCAGTTTAGCTGAGTTGAAACTCATATGAAACCAGTAACTAGCAAAAGTGGTCATTAGCTACTAACCTTAGCTGAAAATGCAGGTATGAGATGAGCAGGAATAACCCAGGAAAGGGTTATTCTTTAGGAAACCAGGCACTGGATTGCTGTTTTGGAGTGTCCAGGTAAGTGGTGCCTGTTAAACCCTTGCTCCCTAATGTGTTAGGTGGAGTTGGCTGGGAATGGCAAATGATTTGGGGCAAATCTCTCATGAAAATCGAGCCCTGCAGAAGGGAAGGGGAAAGCAACTAAACAGCAAACAGGTTAGGGCCTGTTAAATACAGCCTTTATAAACAGCATTTATCTTGAATGAGAAAAAATGAGTTTAGTGGCTCTGAACGTACCCTCTGCCTTGAAATAAAAATTCTGCTTGGAGAGGGGAAAATAATCCTGGCTGAGACGTCATGGCGAGGGGCACGCATCGATGGGGAGCTCTGGTGCTGGTGCGGGCAGGGCCGCTCCTGCCCTGCTGCAGTGCTGAGCGCTGCCCGGTCCCCTGCAGGCACCCAGCTCCGGGACGGAGCGATGGGATGTGCGTGCCTAGCCCGTGGTGATACATCACAGCAAGGCTGGCGGCTCAGGTGTCTCTGTTCCGGGCTTCAGAGTGTTTTACAGCCTGGTGGGAAACTCTCATGACCAAATAAAATACGGAGCGATTAAAATACGAGAGACGCAAAGCTCTTGCTTGCTGTGTGAGAGCGCGGAGCCCCGCTGGGAATACACGGGGGCCTTGCAGAGTTAGACCTTTCTGGGCCTCGTTTTGTAGTGCGCGAGCACAAACCCCAAATGAATTATGTGGTTGAGGTGCAGGGGATTGGTCCATTGATTTGCTCTTCTCTTTTGAGGTTTGTGGAGGATCAGATTACTTTTTAGGTTTACATAGTGATCAGAAATTATTATATTTTGATCCAAATGGAAGCACTTCTGGTGTCTCTGCCCCCCAGATGGTTTCTCTGTTCCTTTTCTCCGAACGCTGTGTCTGCCCGAGCCGCTGGGGTGCTGGGCGCCGGGCTCTCTCCTGGGCTTGGCTCCAGGAGCATTCCGTGTGTCCATGGTGCTTCCCCTCTGCGTGGCTGCGCTGCCTCCTGGGAATGGTGAATATGTCTTATAAGTGCAGGGAAGGTGATCGCTGCGTCCCCCACAGGGAGCGATGCCTAAAACCCTGGCCACAACAGCAATAGGAGTTACTAGTCCCTCTTCCTGCTTGTGCTCAGAGCTGCTCCATGGTGCCATCGTGGTAGACACCCTAAAAGTACCCTGGGGCAAGAAGAGCCCTTTCCCTAGGGCGTTTTGCCTTGTAGGAGCACAGGAACCGCTGGAGTTACTGTGTGTGCAAGCAGAGCTCTGCCTGGCAAAGGTCTGGTGAAACCTCCCGGCTTCTTCCCCCGCCCTTGTTTTGTCTCCTTAGGAAGTGCTGCTGCCAGTGGCTGCAGCAGATGCCACCCTGGTGTCCCCAGGCTGGTCCTGGAGGGAGGCACCGCTGCAGGGAGAGCTCCTTGGGACTGCTGGAGCTGCCAGGCCAGGCCTCACGGTTAGGCCTTTCCATGCCAGCTACCACTAATCCTGGGATTCTCTGGTCTTCCAAAGCCAAGTGCTAATGGCATTAACGAGAGGAGCAAACAGAGCTCAGAACTAGTCCCCAGCCTCGTTTCCTTCCAGCTGGGTATGTATCTGGTGCTATCCAGGCCAGCTGAGCAGCCTTCGAGAAGCAGACAAATGTGATTGTTATCCAGCTTGTGCATTCCCTGCCTGCTGCATCCGCGCTGCTCCTGCGAACGAAGGCTCTGTAATTACCTAACAATTATCTTGTCACCTTGCGGCAGAGCACGGAATTCGAGTGGAGGAGGGAGCGAACCTGCCTTGAAGTGCTGGGCTCTGGTGAGGTGGCGTTTATTTATCCCGTGCTGACCTGGGGGTAGGTAACGAGCTAACGTGTGCTCTCGTAGGCTTGAAGCTGCCAGAGCACGGGGGCTGTGGGTGGCCATGCAGACAACGGCACCGTCAGGCCCCCGGGTACCCCGGCACACGGTCCCTGCTGCCTGCGTAGCAGCGTGCAGAGGGTACCGCAGAGCAGGACGGTGCCGTGGGTACAAAGGAGCCCTCCCCGGCTCTGCGGGCAGCCTGTGTGATAGCGATGCGAGCGCATCTGGAGGGGGAGCAAGGCCCGTGGGGCTTGCGGCTCGGCACCGCGCTTCAGCACACGCTTGGGGCAAGCCCTGGGCTGCCGCCGCATCCTGCTCCCAAATCCCGGGGAGGCTTCAGCCCTTCCCTGGCGGAGGCGGCTCTGGGGGTGCGACGCTCTGAAGCTCACAGCGAGGTGTTGCTTTTACAGCCAATATTGCCACGAGTCCCAGCTGCTCTGCGCTGGCAAGAGGCAGTCGCAGAGCAGAATTGTTCCTCGCTGATTAGTTTACAGCTTTTTCCCTTCTGACTTGCGTAGCTTGAGAGATGCCTTATGAAGTGCAGCACTCAGCACAGAACGTTAGAAGTGGCTGTCAGCTGACAGGTTCTGATGGGTCCTGATGTGGTATCAATGCACCTGAAGAGTTTTTAAAACAGCCACTGTTTCAGTCAATTCACCTAGGTTAACACCTTGGCATTTTGAGGTGCGAGCTTTCTGCCTCGAGTAGGTTATGTGGGATTTGAGAGACTGGAGAGGAGTGTATTTTGGGTTGCTAAGTGGTTTGCATTCCAAAGTCGGATGCAGATGGAGATTTACCTTGGCAGGAACACGCAGAAGAGTGGACCAGGCTCCCAAATATGACGGGGCTGCTCGTTGCAGAGGAGTCACCATTCCGATAGAGACACTCATATGGTGCTGCTGCGTGTTCCGTGCAGCCCGACTGGCAGAGGAGCGATCCAGAGGGACCGAGATGCCCTCGAGAAAGCCAGCTTCCCTGCTTCTCCGCAGTGTGGTGAGGGTTGCACTCAGCTGGCGCTCTGTACGCCGTTTCTTAGGGCTACGACAAGATTCTTCAGCGTTCTCCAGTGTTCCTGAGCTCTGTATGCCTTAATCTTTTACACTGCTGTAAATGCTGTGCACATTTGCAAAGCTTTCTGAGGAATTCCTAAGAGAGACGGTGAAAGCTGTAAGTTCACAGGCTGAAAAACAATCAGTTATGTCCTGAGAACAGGGATAATACGTTGCTCCACATCAGGGACCCAGTGCAGCACTGGAAAGAAATTCCGTGTGTTGTCAGAGGAGCTCAAGTCACCAAGTAGGTGCTTTGCCTTAGCTTAAACATTGCAGGTGATGAACCTGCCCTGCTACCCCGCGTTTTTATAGTCCAGCAAACCTCCGCTGCTGCGTTCCTCTGACTTCTCAAAATGCTCTGTGGGGACAAATATTGGTGCGTAGTTGGTGTTGAGCTACTCCTCGTAACATTCTCACCCTTTGTAATGTTTCCATAGTGTCTATTACTTTTCCAGGAAGCCATCATGTTTCTTTATAGTTCTAGTAACAGAAGAGACATTGGAAAAATCACTTAAAAGCAGCAAGACTAAGGGAACAGAAGCAGTTATCCCAGGATAGGCTATTTCAAATGAAGAAGAACAAAAAAAACAAAAACAACAACAAAAAAACAATGAACAAATAAACCTCATGGTGTCCTTTGCTCTTGGAATCACAGAATTGCCAAGCAGGAGGGCGTGGCTGGGACCTGGAGATGCAGTGCAAGCCCCTGCTCGGGGTAGGGTTACCTGGAATAGGTTGCTTGGGGCTGTGCATGGTCGGAACTCGGATACCTCCGTGCAAGGGGAATCCACAGCTGCTCCGCGCAGCCTGTGCCTGTGCTCAGCCACCCTCTTCAGGGATGTTTTTATGTTTAAATGGACAATTGTGTGTTTTGAATTGTAGCTTTTGCCTCTTGCCCTGTCCCTGAGCACCCTAAGCAGAGTAGGGCTCAGTCCCCTGAGTGACTGTGGCCTCCTGTGCTGCCCATTGCCCATTCATTGCGATGAACTGGGTGCCGCTCGTGGTGGGACTGTGGGGAACACAGTGGAGAAGGCATGACGAGGAACGGGGGAGGAAAGGGGTTTCCTGGAGTGTTCAATTGTTGCTTCTTTCTCACAGTTCCAGTTGAGGTTTGTGATAATTGGCAGTAACATAAATTAAGCAGAAATTGCCCCTTGCTGCAACAGTAATAGATGGAGAATGCAGCGTTGGGCCCTGATCCTGCAATTGGGCTTTTTGCTGCTGTGTGGTGGTGCCATGCTGTGCTGCTACCTCTGGGGCAGGGGAACGTGCAAGTCAGGCCATCGTGATGTTAACCCTGATGATTCAGTCCACAGGGGCAAAGAGTGGGGGTTTTGATCGATATATTCAAACTGTTGTGTCCTTGCTGCTCGTGTACCTTGCGGGAGCAAGGTGTGAAGTTTGTGGTAAGTCTGTATTCAGGTTGTTATAATATTAACCCCTCTAGTCTCGTGCGTAGAGATAAGAGGTAAGGACTATGAAGAGTATATATTTCAGGCTGTGGTAATGTTAGTTATCTGATAATCCAGCCCCCAGGGGCAAGAAATGGAGAAATCTGTCCTTTGGGCAGAGGGGATTTTAGTGAGTGCGTGTACACGCTGTCACAGTGTTATCCCAGGTGATTTGGAGCACAGAGGCAAGAGGTGGTGTTTGTAATGGGTAAATATTTATATATATGTTCCAACCGTGATGCTAGCCCGTGTGCTCTGCTTTCCAGGGACACAAGGGGTGAAATTTTGGTAAGAATACGTATTCAGCGGTACCATTCTAATCCCTGCTGTTTGATCCGCAAGGAGCAGGAGTGCAGTTTATAGCTGATGTGTATTAAGATTGTGATGTTGACACTAGAGTTTACACTGTTTATGTTGAGGCAATTCTTAAATGAGTGTCTGGGAGAAGCCAGGGATGGAATGTGCTGGTCATAGCTGCAAGTTTCACTGAGTTCACGTATGGCACCCAAATAGCCCGTGCATGGGCACCCAACCCCATTAGCTTGTGCCCGAATGCCTGAGTAATTCAGTGTTCACTATTTATTCATGATTCGTGCGCGAGCAGCGATTGCTCCCGCTCGAGCCCTCGCGTCATGCATGGAGGCACAAGGAGTTCACGCTTGGGCACCCAGTGCCCGAGCGCCCTTCCCGCGGGGTCTCTGCCCCTTCCCCTGGCTTCGCAGTGTTACTGTGCTCTCAAGGGCCCTCCGCTCAGACTGCTGTCAAATAAGAACCCTCTGCCCTGTGGGGCAGGGGCTGGCGCTGCTGCAGAATGTGCAGGTCCAGGCTGTGGTAGCACCGACCCTGGTAATCCGGCCACGGGGCCAGGGAGTCCGTAACGGCCGAAGGTTTGGGCTGTGGTGATGGTGACCCCCGTCCTCCTGTTCACCGCTCCCAGGCCGGAGAGGATTTGGGGAATGGGTCTGCGCTCTGCAGCCACTTTAATCCCCAGTGTTTGGTCTGCTGGGTGGAGGAGCGGAGTTTGTAACGAGTGTGTGTTAAGATTGTGATGATGTGATGACTGTGGTGTTGAAAGTACAGTTTACAAGGGATTTATACTCTTATATCATACATTTTTAAATAAGTAACTTCAAGGAGTTGGGGGTGGAATGTGCTGGGCTATAAGCTGCTGGGTCTGCTGCATTCATCCCCAGTGTGTGGTTAGGTCCTGCTTCATTGCTCAGTTAGTGCAGGCCTGAGCATCCGATTAGTTCACGTGGGAGCCTCCAATTCGTGCATGAGCTCTGCTGTTCTGCACTCCCCTGCCTTGGTGATACAGGCATGAGTGCCTAACTGCCTAACTGAGTGCAGGGTGCCTTACTAACTCGGTGAGGAATCAGAGAAGCACCGGTTCTAGGAAGGCCACAGCTCAACAGCCACACAGAGAACCCTCCAGTCAAGTTAATACAGGCTAGAAACAGGCCTTTGGTTCAGGCTGAAAAGCAATTAAACCGAGCCGTTATTCTACACCTGGGTGTAATTAGTACAACTTGAATTTGGATACTCTTCTAGGGTCTAGAAAGCAGCTGTGTGGGACTTCGGTTTTCTCCAATCAGAGCTTTAGCTAATCCAGCCTTTCTGTTGCCATATGGGTTTTTTATTTTGTATTGTGCACTAATCATTAAAATGTAATTTCCCATCACAAAGCTTCCTCAGCCAGGATGAAATGTCTGTGCTTATTGCTTATGGAAATGGAGACATTTAAAAGAAAGAGCCAAGTTAAACCCCCAAATTCAAGAACACAGTTCACAGTCTGTGTCAGTAGGAAGCAGCACTGCTATATTTGTACCCCCAGTGGGTGTAAAAGGCAGTACATAAGCAGTTCTCAGAAATGATCTTCAGAACACAAAATGATATTTGTTAGTGAAGAACTGAAGTAAGAGAAAACCTGTTATTAAAAATGCCTTATATTATTACTTAAGTTGTTTCCCTTTTGCTTCCAGTCCCCTGTGAGTGGCAGTCCTGCTATTTAATTTCTGATTTGGGCGAGGATAGGTCACCAGGCTTCCCGTGCTGGCTGAGGAGCTAATGTCCAGCTGGGAGGACAGCCGGTGTCAGAGCCGTGACGCCGTCCTTGGAGCAGTACCAGCTGCCAGCAGTGCTGTCCCCTGGGCCGGCAGGTGCTTTCCTGTGGAGCCAGGTACCCGGGAGCCTGCGATTCTTCTGGCTTTGCTCTTAAACTCATGGCTTGATGCTTCTAAACTGGCTTTTCACATCTCCCTCCTGTCCTTCTGGAAGCTTTAACTAATGTCTGAAAGCTGCTTGTAATGGGGGCATGAGATGCTGAGCCCTGCACGAGCTCGTACCACCTTGGCAAGCCAGCCTCTCTTAGAACAGGGCAAAACCTTGCTATGTTATATACATATGTGTGTGTGTATACATATATATATGGCTACAGTGCAGCTTGTCAGTGCACAAGCTGCTGATCTAGAAGGAAAGCAAGCAGCTGTGTTTATAACTTCCCTGGAAAATGAGCAGAAAACTGCAAGTTTGTCCATCTGCAGCTTGTTTCCTCGCCCTTCTCTGGGTAGTACCTGATGCATGCAGAGCTATGAATAATTTGGGTTGCAGAATGCAGCGGGTTTGTTACTGGGCTTGAGCCGTTCTTACTGAAAATGGAAGCTGCTCTGCAAACCCTCTGTATCACCTGCTTTAGGGAAACAAAACCCTGCGTGCAGTTAACCTGTCATCAGGCCTTTTTGTAGCCACAGAGAAACTGTGACTTACAGAGGTGAAGGGAAAACAGCAAAGATAACAGGCACGCTTGGGCATCTCTTGTTGGGATTCAATATTCTGTTTTTTCCACCTTGGAATGAAGGAATGCCAAGTTAGATATGTTGGGGCTTGAAGATGTTGAGAATAACTCTCCCTTAGGGCCTGTTTGCTGCTGCTTTCATTCAGTTTGAACCATCCTTCATTTTGAGGGGGGTCCCTGACTCCAGGAGGGGGTGGACGAGCCCAATAACACGTTCATCACAGGGTACAGAGCAATCCCAAACAGTATCAGAAGGGAAAACAGATTTATTTGCCCTCTTAGGGATGAGGTATCTAAGTATATAAGAAGGGGATTCTTGCTTCTCCCTCTCCACCATGCTTCCCCAACAGCACCGTGTGGCTTCTGTTGTAGATTTGGTTCCAAAGTGTCTCATTCTTCTTCAGCAAATCAGTCCTTTTGTTGTATCCAAATGTACCTGCTTGTGCTCGGCAGGACAAAGATGGCATTTGACTTTAGGAGACTTTGCTCTTTGCAATTTAGGTGTTCAGAGTTGTTGCCCTGTGAGCCCTGTAGAAAAGCCACAGTGTGGGCTAAAGTTCAAAATACAAAAAGATTGTTAATTAGTACCACGATTTTCTTTTAGAGGAAGAAGGGATTATTTTGAAGGGAGTCAACACAGTGAATAGTGCTGAAATCTGGAGCCTTTGGAAGTGCTGGAAGGGAAGGGAGTTTGGGGGATGAATGAGTGCTGGGATGGGCTGCTTGGTGCACGGAGCTCCACACAGTGTCACACGGAGCAGCACCACGGACATACCCTGGTGTGAGGAGCAGGGAGAGGCGGCTGGAGGGAGAAGGGCACAGGGGCTTGGATCCAAAAGGGGCTTTGCTTCTTGGAAAGTCCTGGAAAGCCGGGCTCCAAGGTAACTCATACCGGCCCAGCAGGCGCTGGGGAGGAACGTCCGGGAGATTCCTGGTGCTCGTGCACGGTGCCGGCCTCGTTGTGCTGGGAAACACGTCCTGAGGAGCTGCGCACGTGGCAGGAATTGGCATTGCCGCTAACGCTATAAAGAGTCCTGCAAGGTTGCTGTGACATTAATTTTTGTTCATTGGGGATAATCCATGTAGGACTTAAATAATACATGAGATTTGTGCCGTCGAAGGTGCGTGCTGCATCTCAGCCTCGGTGCAAAGCAATCTGCCGTGTTGACACGGAGCGGCCGTGCCGGGAGACAGGACAGGACGGCGCTTTCATCCCAGCGNACGGAGCGGCCGTGCCGGGAGACAGGACGGCGCTTTCATCCCAGCACTGCCGCCTGTTTCTGCTCCCGGCTTTCATCTCCCTGCCTCTGCTCCCGCCTCCCTTTCTCTTGTTGATTGGTGTCACCTCACATGCTTAGGATGTCTGCCTGCCTGCCCCGGGTGTGAACACGTCCCCTGGAATGCTGATCCGCTCGTTTCACACCAGTGTCAAAATGACTTATTAAATTCGGCACCTCCTGATACTTGCTGCCTGATGTGTTGCTATCTAAACATTAAATGACAATAAGCATATGCGGGCACTGGGCCTAGCAAACTCATTTAGTTTGATAAAAATGTCATTGCAATATGCTTTAAATCACTGTCCTTTTCATCATTGCTAATTGCTAGCTGTAGACCTCTTTGCTGTGCCTGGCGCGAGTGTTAGGATGCTGCTCCTT
Organism: Crypturellus undulatus; assembly: GCA_013389825.1. NCBI lineage: Eukaryota > Metazoa > Chordata > Aves > Tinamiformes > Tinamidae > Crypturellus > Crypturellus undulatus. Next base: position 889,214 of record VWPW01028245.1, on the reverse strand, counting down.
CTCGCCTGATTAAGATTTTTTTTTTTTTTTTTAACTGTAGAAATGCTTTTCAGTGGCAGTGTTATTTCATCAAGAGATGGATTTTGCTCTTAATTAGCCAACGTGCCATCAGGGATACTTCAGAGTCATGGGTGTGAAAGAGCCTCCAGCAGAAGATCGTTCTCTGGGATTAAAAAACAGAAGCAATATATGGGTGACTTGGGAATAATTGGCGCTTCAGTGATGGTAGGTTGGCTCTAGCAGTGACAATATGTTCTGGTGTAATATCAGTACCTGCCTCTGTCTGCTTTCCAGGTGGCTCGTTTCGTTAGACTCGACGAGAACAGGATTTGGATATAACAACAGATAGTATCTGCTCCTGGGCCTGGGAAATGCTTTCCCCCTTTCTGCTGTCAGTGGTGAAGGGCACAGCTTCATAGTGCACTGCAAACCAGGTTTTGTTTTGCTCTCAGAGAAATTCACCTTTTTAGGCCTTGTCAATAAGAAGTTTTTAAAAAAGAAAGAAATTCTCGTGGTTTTAAAATCAATAGCAAAAAGCCTCAGCGATAGGATTGTGCTCCCGCCTTAAGGAGTCAGGAGGAATCCCAGTGTCCCAGATGCCTTCTGTCCCCAAAGCAGGTCCGTCCTGGAGGAGCGGGTGTTGTGGATGGAGCCTCCCCGTGCACGTCGCAGGAATCCACCTCTGTCCTTCCAGTTTCCTAGGCCTGAACCTGAATGAACCTGTTCAATCCCAGTACTACTCACATGCTTTAATTTGGGCCCTTGCTTTATCTCTGCTTCTCCCTTAGAGTTGGACGCTCCTGTGGTCTGAAAGGTACCGAATCCCTGTCAATACTCTGCAAGTGATTACTCAGTGCCTCAAGCTGGCCTGATTTTCAATGCATGAAAGGAATTTCTGCTGCAGCTAAGAGAGAATGGCTCCTTAAAACAACAACAGTTCACGGACTCCTTCAGTTCCAAAGGAAGACACGGTTATTTGTTGAGATGTATGCACTGGGAGCGAGCACAGCTCCAGAAGTCTCTGTAAAGGTGCCTCTTTCACTTGCTGCTGCTGAAGCTTAAACAGCACTATGGATGACTTGAAAATAAACTCTTTCAAAGCTTGACCAAAAGTATTTGAGAAAATGATACAGGCCAATAGTTTTTTTTTTCTTTTTTAATTAAAAAATTCATCTTTAGGAATAAGAATTATATTGATAAAGTATATTTGTAAAGTATTTTTGAATCTAATTGAGTTTTTAGAAGGAAGCAAGATGAGGCGGGGGAAAGCCTTTCCTGCCTTACAGGGTGCAAGTGTGAGAGTGTGGATCATGTGCTGCTACCCGAGACTGTTGTAACATTTATTGATTCAACCCAAATTCCTTGAAGAAATCAAATCCAAGCCATCTCATCTGGCAAACGCCTCCTTGATTTGGAACTCGCTGAAATCAATGGCAAGGCTGGGGATGTGATCCTCATCGGCAAGAAGAACTTGCAATTACTTAGCGCACCTTCTAAAGCGAGATACAATTTCAGCAGCCTGAGTTGTTCTTTTCCAAACGGAATGAACTCTCACACATCCGTCACGCCACGAGCCTGTCAGGCTGTGGCAGACGGATATGCGCCGGGGCGTTCGGGGTGCCTGTCTCGTGGTGGCGCAGCCGGGCTGCTGTATTGGTGTCAAATGAAGGGACAGGCTGCTGGGGCCGCGCAGGGGCCATCTGCTCCCGCTGGAGGGCCAGCGACCTCCTCGCGACGAGCTGGGACGGGGCGGCGAGGGGCACCGTGCAAGCGTGCGGCCAGGAGCACGGGCTCGTTAAGGCTGAGCGCCTTTCTCGCACCTTGGGGAGGTAATTTCAGATGTGTCTATCACGTTGCGGAAACCTCGCGCAAGCGGTGAATTACTCTCAGTGCTTTTCCGCCTCTGTATGCTGAAGTGATACATTCCGCTTGGGAGAAGTGGGGCTTGTTTCCCGCTTTGAGCTTTTGGGTCTCTTTGAAAGTGTTTTTATTTCAAAATCTGCTGGCCATTAAAAAAAAAAAAAAAAAGTCAATCAAAAATGAGATGGAAGAGTTTTGGTGCAATATAAAATCTTTTCCTGCTTGGAGGTAACGAGAGCAATGTGTTGCTGTTGCTGTTGTGTTAGCTGAAGTCTCCACACTCTGATAGAAGCACTGCCGTTCTTCTCCCCATCCTCAGCTCATTCCTCATAGGATCCCGGGTTTTGGGCATCTTTTGTTCTCCTGTGCCACCTCACCGAGCAGTGCTGGCTGCCAGTCAGTCCCGTAGGCTCTGCTGATAGTTGGAGTTATCTACTTGTACAGAAAGTGCTTTTCCTCATCCACTCTTTCTACAGACAGTTTGTCCGTGCTGTGACAGGTAGTCATACTTTAATGCAAAATAATCTTGTTCAGTGTTTTCTGCAGTCAGTTTTTTCCAGTGTTTACCTCACTAGACCTGCACAATGTGTGGGCAGGGGATGAGAATTTGCTAAGAAACAAGAATTTGCATCAGTGTGCTTGACAGTAGGTTTACTTTGACCAGAAGTGGCAGAAAAGAATAATGGAGCATCCTCTTCTCTTGCGCTGGAGAGACTGGGAGTTGCTGCTGAGCCCGGCTCGGGAAGGTGAAGACCATCTTGCAGTCCTGCAGATGACGGGCAGAGAAAGGGAAAGGAGAAGGAAGAGGCTTCAGGGGCTGTTGGCATCTGTCTTGCGATGGGGATAGTGTGTGTTTGCCAGGCTTGGGGGAAAAAGCGTAGAAAGGAATAAAAAGTAGGACTAATGTTCAGGAGACAAGAATAAGGTAGGACTTTTCTGAAGATATGTTGAGGTTTTCAAGGACAAACGAAAGTTTTCTCATGTGCTGTTTTTAATAGCATTCAAGCAGTATATTAATGGAGGAAAAACCTTCTTTATGGTATTTTACAGACCCGCCAAGTAGGTGAAATAAGCACACTAGCTTGACAAAAGCACTGAAGGCTCCATGAAGCCATCGGGGTCTGGAGGATATTGGGCCGTGGGTTCTTCTGACAGGATGACAACAGTAAGAGTGCTGGGGCGAGCCCGGTGCTGACTGTTGACCGAAAGCCTCAGATTTATTTATAGGGAAGCATTGAGATCTACTTGTTCTTGGTTCTCCTCTGGTAAAACAGTCAAAGAATCTGCTGTGCTGATACAGATATAAATAAGAGGCAGATTATTTTTAAGTTCTCCTACTCCTTCCACTGTTTTTAGTTTCCTTTATTTCTCCTCATTGGATGTTGTATTGGGGCTGATGGAGAGGAGAAGTAAAGCACGGTGAAAATACTCATATTGAAGAAGAGGCTGAAAAGATGAGGAAATGGGGCAGAGTCAGGTTTCCATAGTTAGAATAAGAATCCCTCAAATAAACAAGCAGAAAATTGTTCTTATCTCTGGTGCCTGGAAGTGTGTTAAAGCAAAGCAGAACTGACAGAGGTAGTGAGCGTCTCCGTGTTGGAGTTAACTGTGGTGCCTTTCAGGCAACAAAGGGAAACTTCGCACACAGGCATATCTTTTGGGAAAGAATTACTCACTTTTGCAGAAGGGTTATCAGGAAAATTTCCCGTATTAACTCTTTGTTACTGACATTGCAAATAACGTGACTAGACCCACTTGCACTGAATCCAAATGTAACTCAAATCCCATCACCACGGAAGGGTCTCTCAAGAGAGCTGTCCCATCCAGAGGCAGGGGCACGAGGGCTGGCGGGCCCCAAGGACAATTTGCTGTTCCCCTGTCACGAGTAGCAAAGAGTTAAGTGAAACTCAGAAGATGGTAGTTTGTGGCACTGCTGCTGTGCACTGTATTCTGGATAAAATCTGTTGTCACAGCTTTATCATCCGTGTAATCAGGTGTGATATTGGCTCTGTGTAGCCCCCCTGCCTGCCTTCTCCCGGTTTATGATGGCAGGAAGCAGAGCAGTAAGGGAAAGAAGGGTAAGAGAAGCATTTACTTGCTATGAAGGGCTGTTTAAAGGACATCTATGGGCCTCTTCATATGGTTTCGTTCTGTAAATGGCACTTGAACTAAAATATTCCCTTTCATCTTTCTGACAGAAATATGACACAGTAATTCTTTGTGAAAATGTAGATGATACGCTGCAGTAGTTACAGTGAGTTAGCATTAAGTGGCAAATGCCTACTGTTAAAGACTTAATTAAAGACACAATAGCTCTGGGAGGTCATTATTGTAATTACAGTGCTGCCTATATTGTTGTAGCCAAGTACATGGTTGTAGTATCATGTTATCTCTCTATAGTGTCCTCATTTGGTGAGGCAGTATTGCATACATCCCATAGAGTACCATTCACGTCAGCCTTTCACTAGTCCATATCTGCTGAAAATCTGATTCTGGGCTCAATTTTCCTTCACCAATTTTATATGGATATAGTTCCACTAACTTCAGTGTGCCCACTTGAGATGCTGGGGGAAAATTAGGCCTTCTGGTTAACATCTTAACGTCTGTGGAAACAAAAGGAAATGCCTGAAAACATGGTGTTTGCTTGGGTGGTCTGTGTGGAGGTAAAGAGGAAGAAATAAAGGTTTTCATCCTGGCTTAATCAAAAAATAATTTGAAGAGTGGGCCTGTAACTGAGGGAACTAGAGGATTTTTGTAAAATTCCTTCTGGACATCAAGGAATGATACTGTACAGCTATTTACAGTAGTGTATTCTAAGGGTGTTCAAAGTGTTCATCTTTCCTAGAGGCAAGATTTGTAGCTTTCCAGTGTTTTGTCTTGTTTTCAAAGCCTTAAGCTGCAAAGTTGAGATGGATTTTGGCACCCGTGTTTGCTGGATGAAATCCAGGAAGAGCTTGGGCTTTGCTGGCAGGGAGCAGTTGTGACGTCCCATCTGAGGACTGGGAAGAGCTGGTCTCCTCTGGATGCTGGTGCTGATTCTTTTTGCATCTTTGCCCATCCAAAGAGGGTCTTCACAGTGTGGCAGGGTTGCCAGCAAGAGTGCTGCACCCCAGAAGACTCTGATTTATGGCTACAATTTACAATCAAAGCACAAGTTTTTTGCATGGTAAGCTTCAGGTTTAATTTATGTAGTAGTTTCATCTACAAACGTGACTTGTTTCAGCGAGCATTCCCAGCGTTCGGTGGGAGCCCGTGCAGGTTAGCTTCGTCTTGGGCTTCCCTTTTCTTCCTTTTAATAATGTCGACCCTCATAGTGTGGTATCCACAAATTAATGTGATGAGTCTGGGCCTGCGAGAGGATTATCAGCTTTGTGCTCTCTGCTGGGATATTCAGCCTGCAACAAAATACTGGCGTGGCTTATGTGCATGTAATAACATTGCCTTGCAAACTGCATGCCGGCTATTGCTTTTCCTCAGTTGGTCTCTTTAACGTCAGTATTTCTGGGGTTTCTCCTCTCCGCAGTGCAGTTCATTTTCAGATTATGTTCCCTCCGAAGTCTTGTGCCTTACCTTGTCAAGTGGTAACTAGGTCTCTGACGAATGGTGGGGAAGATGGAAAATAAACATTCGCTTTTTCAAGAGATCTTGAATGCACTGGAGCATGCTCCTATACCAGAAATAACTCTTACTATAGCATCTTTTTGTGATCACCTCAGGAGTAAATCTTTTTCTCAGTAGAAGTGAGGTATTACTAACGTCCTGTGGAAGACAGGTTTGTTAAGTCTTAAAATAAATAGCCCTTTTGAATGAGGGGCAGCTGAGAGGTGTATTTGAATAGTGCTTCCGCCAGCCCCGCTGAGCCTGGGGCTGAGCTCTCTAAACATGAATTCAAAAGCAATTCCTATCCGTGTTGTCCGTTCCAGGTGTATCGGTTTAATTAGGCTGCTCTGGAAGGAGTGGGAGCGACATGCTCATGCTGATGGCAGAGCTGCGCCTGGAGCCTGAGCGTTGCTTTTGCAGGTTTTTGTTTTCCATCCTCATTTTTGCCTCCTGTCTTATGTATGAAGAGAAAGTGAAATGCCAAGAACCCCGAGTGAGCCTAAATGAAGATGAACGAGGGCTTTTGCATACTTTTAGTTTCTTATGGCCTGGCAATTGGAATTCAAAAATTATTGGGCTGTATTAAAATTAAGTGATGCACTTGGAGAGTGCAATATATTCACCCAGAGAAGAGGCAGAGCAAGGGGAGCAGCAGTTGCATCCCTTTGTCCTGTTTCTACTTGCATATAGAGTGGTTATTTTTAAAGAAATCTTCAAGATGTGTGGACTTCCAGATCATGATATGTCTTGTCAGGGCTGTCAGGACCTCTAAGCCCGATCTGGCTGCAAGCTGACAGGGAGATGGATGTTAGAGGAGGTGACCATTGACAATGCTGTTTAATTTGAGCCTTAGAAATATTGCTGGCTCTGGCAGCGCTTGGAGCTTGGAAACATGGGAAAAAAAGATTGGGTTTGTTCCTCAAGTTATTTCTATTTTAAACTTCTCCCTCTCACTTCTTTCAAGTGAAAATCTTCAGTTTCTCAATATTGGGATTCTTTACTTTCCCTATTAGTTGGTGGAGATATAAGGGGTGGGAGGAAGGAGGTGAGAGAAGGGAGAGAAAAGAGGAGGCAGACCAGGAGGTGCAAATATCAGCTTTTATTAGATGAAGGAAACTTTGTCCTAAATATTTGGAAAAATAATGTGTTTATGGATAGATATTTCTTTAAGAAAACAAATAGTATTAATTAGGAGAAGATGAAGTTGGGGGAGTGAACTCGACTGCTGACCTCACTGGCTGCCATATGCTGGGGAGAATGAGCTCTCCAGGGTGACTTAGGCCTTAAGTAAAGGTGACCCTCCTAGAGAAGAAAACTCCTGGAAGATCTCCAACAAGTGCTTCCTTCCTGAAAACTGCTCCTTGAACCCAAGGTATAGCACTTGGATACAGAAGCACTTGTCTCCCTTTTATGGTAGGAATCCCAAATTCCTTGCAGAACATCCACCAAAGTGAATGGTCTTTCAATTCAAAGTGTCACAATGCGGCTTTTTATTAATTCTATACACTGCAGCTGTCTAGTTGCACAGGAAGTCTTCCAGGGAAAATGAGAATCTGAATTTCTGAAGAAATTCATTTTAAGTAAGATTAGTTCTTGTCCCCAAATCTCTTCCCAGTGCCCATCTCTGCCTTAGTGCAACTCATTTTTGAAACGAGTCTCCTCAAGTCTAAGCAGTTTTTGTAATAAATAGAATTCATTCAGCCACAACCAATACCAAGAATATAATGTTCCTACCACAGGTCAGTACTGCTAACACTGTTAGCACCCAGCAGTGTGCTAAGAAGTTTTGGACATGCAAAATAATAATATTTACTGTCATGAGTTATAGATTAATTATATAGTCTTTACAAAGACTGTTGGGCTGTGAATTTTCACGGAGGGTACCATATAAAATAAGATTATGTTATATGGCAAAGCAAAAGATAAACCCCAGATTTAGCTGATCCCAACCTTAGGCCCAAATGCGCATTATCAGTGTTTTCCAACTATGCCAAAAGTGCCCTGTACATGGAGAAATGTGTATAAAACGTGGGGATATCACAATTTACCTGTCAGTATTAAATTCAGTATTAAATGAGGGGGTTTAATGAATTCCAACACAAAAATTCCTAGAGTGGTTGTACTAACAGCAAGTTGCATTAAAAGGACTATTTTCCTCTACAGGGATTTCGGTAAAGAGACAATGTTTATTTTTTCAATGGAAAATTGATTGTAACTAAGAGGATACTTGGCTTGAAAGTGGGGAATTATCATATCATATGATTAAATGAAAGCTTACCTTGTTATAAGGTAACTAGACATATCCCAATAGAATTGAGACAATGTTTGATTAAGCCAGATTTTCCTACTTTATATTCAAGGAACAAATTAAAGAATAATTGAGATCCTTTTCAGATCTTTTATAAGCTGAATATATAAAGCTGCAGCTCCAGGTGGCAAAGCAATTAGCTGATGAATAAAATCAACCGCACTGTCATTCGTCAGATGTTTAAATTCTGTAAGCCAGAGACATTAACGTGTTTCTTAAGCCCAATAAATGGTCACTCTCTTCGCGTTGCCCCAGCATCCTGCTGGGACGGGGCTTGGGAACGCGTGGAGAGAAAACCTGGGAGCTCTTCATGAGCAGGGTCGTAAGGAAGGTGCCCGGCTTGGGGTGCCTGGGGTCCAGGGTCTTTCCTGGTGACAAGGTGGCTACCGCAGGGTGCTCTTACGGGAGTCTCCGGCCTGGATGGTGCCAACGTGACCCTGTCCTCGCCGTGGATGGCGAGGCTGTGGCCAGGCTTGCTGCTCTGGTCATGCCTCAAGGCACTTCAGTGGTGACCTGTGCAGAAGTTTTCAGGTGACGGTGACACAAGGGCACTTGTGGTTGTGGTGGGATGGCCTTGCGCTGTCATCTCTACTCATCTCTAGCTCGGTGCTGCTCCTGGCCATGGTGACGCAGTGTTGGTGCAACTGTTTGTGCCTGGTGCCAAAACACTTCAGACCCACCTGAAGACAATGATGGAGCTTTGGGGATGTTTGCTCTAGTAGCTCAAAACCTGCTACCTGGTTTCTAACTATCAGGAATATACTATCCTGCTGTTCCTTAACTTATTAAAACTTGCTTATTTTCTCTTTTAAAAATACTAGAAAGAAAGAATGTTCTGAAGGGTGGTATGTTTTATTCTAGCTGCTTGCTGCTTCTGCTCAAGAAGTATGCAGCTGGACCTGTTCTTTCTCTTAGAAATGATTGCTTCAGATTTTGAATGCTTCTGCTTCTCAGGCATTTGGAAACAAGACCTAATGAAAGAATGAAATGCTGTGGAGATGTAAAATGGGTTAATATTGTGGACTAGCAGTTCCGCTGTGGTGGGTTTTTTTCTCTTTTACTTAAAACTCAAGCAAGCCAGCAGGGTGGAGCGAGAGCACACGCGTTGTTGTGCATCTCTGTATGTTTGCACATACCCCATTTCCCCGTCCTCTGAGTAATTTCCCATCTGCTGCTCCACTTGGGCCTCATTCCTGCTCCCTGCCACAAGCTGGGTGTCTTCAGGCCACCCCTCCAGAGAAGGAGGCCTGGCCCCCGTATCCGTGTTCCCCACTAGGTACCTAATGCAACCACGTTATTTACTCCTGTGTTAGTCCCTTGCAAGTTTTACTGGGCCAGCAGTCCCGTATAAGCTGAACACGATAGAAAATGATTAGCTTTCCGGGGCTAGACTTTTCCTTGCACGTTTTAAAGAGGAAAAAAATATCTGGAGACCTTTAAAGGGTGTTTGAAGATCTCATCTTGTGATGTAGCTCCTATAAAATCAAGAGAACTAGTGTGATTTGCGCAGCAGAGTGCTGAGTCCGTTCTTGCCATGCTAATCTCTCCTGGCGCTGCAGGAAGGGGGCGGCTGGAAGTCACCGGGGCAGGAGGGGACCACGCGAGGGGCCCCCGAGCAGGGGGTTCTGTGAGCCGACAGCGACTGATCTGGGATGTTTTAGATCTAGTCGAAGCACTTAACATCTCCAATAGTGCGCAAAGTTCACTAAGAACCCACAGGGTAAAACTACTTGGAAACTACTAACATTTGGAAATTACTTTTTTTTTTTTTTTTCCCTACATTTAAATATCGAGCACTAAAGGCAAATAAGCTGTTGGGAGTGTTTATTCTGATAATAGTGAAATATTGGCAATCAGGATAGTGAGTGATGGCAGACTCTGATTTGTGGTGCCTTTCACAGAAGTTTTATAGACAATCCAGAGCGCTGCTCAGTTCAGCATCTGCCTAGTGCCCCTTCAGGCCTTGTTCTCTGGAAGAAAACGGGGTTTAAAACCACTTGGGCTGGTCTGCAGAAGGGGTGAGAAGCAGCTGCTGTTTCAGCCATGGTCATGTAGAAAATCTCCTTACACAGACATTACTTGAGTAAACTGTTTTCTTCTTTGTGGCTCTTTGCAAATAAAAGCTTCTTCTGAGGCTTTCCTCAGTCTGAAAGTTCCTTTACCTTTGTATTTCCCTACAGCTAAAACTGCTGATGATGTTCTAAGCTAAATTTTGCTCTTCCCCTTTTTATAAAGTACGACTCTTCCTTGTTGTAGATGGAAGCAAACTAGGTCCTTAGTCTCCATTTTTACTGAGCGCTTTCATAGCATGTATGTGGAACTGATATTCAAAATAAGTTGTGAATAGTGGTAGGAGAGCTAGCCTTTGAATACACAGCCGTGAATTCTTGTTTTTGACATTTAGGATAAGCTGAAAACATTTATTGCAAGTAAAGGTCACTACAAAATAAGCTGCACCTATCTATCTTCACTTCGGGTTGCATGTGAAAGACGTTATTGTTTTATAAACAGGCTTTGAAGAAAGCTAAGATTTTGTAGAAATCTTAACTATACTCAGGAATAGATGAGAATGCAGGATGTGGTTGTCTTAGCATCCATAATCACTGTGAAGAGCAAATCTGTGCTTTTAAAATTGGCACAAATTTGAAAACATTTGGCCAAGTATAAAAAATCATCTTCCCCCAAACTCTGTCCCTGTTGAATTCAAGGTAAAAGCATAGCAAGATTTTTCCTCCCATCACAGAAGAGCAAAAAATATTACTCTGAATTTGTTGTTCTTAAACAAGGGAGTGGAAAAATCTCATTGCTTGCCCAAGCTGCTCTGGCACCGCTGGGGATTTGTGGGTTGGAGGCAAGAGGTAAAAGCCCCCTGTGTTAGCAGTAGCTCATGTCTCACATCTGGTGTCAGTGAGATCACTGGTATTGGAAAAGGGAAGAAAGAGGAGGGGAGGGAAAGAGACTGCCTAGCTAATGCCTAGCTTCAATCTACTGACTTCTTCTGTACATGTTAGCTGAGATAATTCCAGTGCGTGACTTCAGGCATGTGTTTAAGTGCTTTGCTGAAACTAGGCTTCGTTGCCTTTACAAAAAGAGACTGAAACCAGAATTCAGTTTCCGTACTTGGACTATTTAGGAGCTGTGCGATGCTTTGGTGCCACTGTGAAATTCGCCTTCTCAGGTAAGGGCTCCTGCTTATGAGCCTGCAGTGCACGGTTTCGGAGGTTTGCACATCTCTAATGGAAGAGTAGGTGTAAAAATGTGTCTGGCATGTGCTAAAATGGTCATCTCTTATTTCTCTCTTCACCTGCCTTCCCTCTTGCTCCCAGTGCCCAAGATGTTCTGCAAGGGAAGCTACGAAGCTCGGGTGCAGGTTGAGGGGTGCATATAGCCCAAATCTGTATCTTCCACTGAGGGGATAACCCAAACATCACTGAAGACTTTCACAAAATTTGCAAAAATGCATTATTTTGGCAATATTTTGATGACATTTTGGAGACCAGTTCAAGTCCCAAATGAAGATTCGTTTTTATTGTCTTCCCCCACCCTCTAGAAGCTTTCTGGTACTGCAAACCGTTTGAATAGAAGCTGAACTGCAGCTGGTGTTTAAGGATCGAGCAGATCCCGAAGGATGTCAGGGACAGAGGGAAGCAGACCGGGTGCCGGCCCTGGGGTACGGGAGAAGGGTGACGTACCCGTCCCGCACGCCGCCCCCCTGCCCTGCTCGCCGCAGGCTGTGCCACCTAATCCGGGCGGCAATGGGATTAGCACAGTTGACCCTTAATGGCTCTGGAGGAATAATTGTGATGTCTCGGGTCAATAATTGTGTGAGCTAAGGAGGATTTGCTTGATGCACCATAACGTCTCCCCTGGAGCCGCCCGGGCCTTCTGGGGACCTCTGAACCGTTTGAACTTTTAAGCCCGGGCCCATTATGCTCTTGTCCCCTGCGTGTGTGTGTTCAAGACCCGCTACGCGTTAAACTGCGGCGTGGGGACGGCTCCTCCGACTGAGTTCTGAGATGCCACTTTCTGTGCGAGTGAGGAATGCTGTTTCTGTTCTCACTGCAAGGAGCCTCCCAAGCGCTCCAGGGTGATACCGCAGCCGCGGACCTTGGGAGAGCCCTTCCTCGTGCCGCCCGCCAGGAATTTCTGCTGCGCTGCTCTGTGTGCGCTCTTGGTCTGTGGGGTCTTCCACGGAGCACAGTTACCTTCAGGGGCTTTGCTTGAGGACTTTTTTTCCCTCTAAAGCTTGGGTTTATACAGAATTATTTGGAATTATTTCTTTTTGAGGTTCCCTTTAGTGTCCTCCTCCTCCTGTCTGCATATCCCCAAGATTCAGGCCAATAGCTTTTGAGCTTGATTTTAAGATTTTTTTTTTTAAGTCTTAATCTGTTGGTCAATTGCTATTTTTTCCACCTCTTTACAGATTTGACTAAAAGGAATTTAATTTCTTTTTCTTTGCAGGGAGGGGCGTGGAAATAAGACAGAGGACAGTTTAGATCATGCTGAGAAGAATCCAGTGAACGAGTGAATTAATGCAAGTTCCCCACACTTGCGGGAGTCACATGCCGGCTGTTTGCAGGAGTGCTGTTGGTCCTAACACACTGCCCAGAACAGTTCTACCCAGCGCACAATAACTTTTCTCCTGCAGTTGGCATTAACGGTTGCCATTTCACCCTACCTGATATAATATCTGTTGCCTCAGTGAGTGTAGATGCGGATTCCGGGTTAAATACCTGGCAAATTAAGCACCTGGCCTGGCACCCTTCCTGCAGGGGCGGCCCTGACTCTTGGGTAGCCGTTGATGGCCCCGGCACAGGCTGTGGCCAGTGGGGATGCTCAACCCCTGCGCTAGCCTCGTGCAGCTGCTAGTGCTGTCGGGACAGGAAAAATCTGCTTCAGATTTGTCGTTTGTGTTTTGTCCAGCGTCAAGAAACGAGTGAAGCCTTAAATGCAGACGCGGGTTGCTGCCGAAGCCACACGGGAGCAGTGTGCTCCTGCCGTTGGAGCTGCCGCCCGTGACGCGGCTGCTCCCTCCAAGAACGTCTCGGCCCGCTGTAGAAGAGCGCAGAGCTGATGACAAGTGAAATATTTCACAGAACACTTGTCTTTCACCTTGCAAATACTCCTCGGTGAGAAATCAGATCGTTGGTGAGGGCTCCTTGGGATACTTGCTACGTTGAATGAAAGAAGGAATAAAGGCTGTGTTTGGTGCTGCTACATTCCATAATTGGGCAATATGAATCAAAAAAAGAAAAAAAAAATCCCTGCAGTTCTGAGGAGTCCATTAGTTGTAATCAACTCACAAAAGGAAGGTGCCAATATCATTGGGAACAAGCTTCAGAAAAACCGTGGGTGCGGAGCGGGATGTGAAGGTTTTAGGTGTTTGCGGGCTTTGTGCCTGCTTGCGATCTAGAAAAGATTTGAGGCTGGGAGTCTCCGGGCAGGCTCTGCATTATAATTAATAATTTTGCCTGTCCAAGTTGTGTGCTGGATCTTCAGAAGCCCTTTTGGAAAGGTCACGTGTGTGTGTTGGCAGGGGAAGGGACTCTGTAGTATCTGCTACTCATAGGTAAAAGCAAAAACCCAAAGAGAGACAAGATGACCTGTATTTGTCCCCATTCTGTGGGGCCGTGAGATGGCAGAACCATAGTGTGCTCCAGGAAGGGCCCTTGCAAGAGCAGAAGCCCAGGATGGGTTTGCTGAGGACTTGCTCCAAGGTCTTTATTGCTCTGAGGACTTTATTTCTGAGGTCCTTAGTTCCTCTTTATTCATGGGTCGGAAAGAAGGCAGTTCCTGCTGTTTGATGCCACTTCTGGGGTCCTAATGGTACTGCTAAAGTCACTTCCTAGGCTGGTTTTATTTGATTAAAAAGGATTTATTTGATTAGGAAGGGCTGCAAAACTTGTTGTTTGATATTTTTGCATAAAGCCTCAGCTGCTGGAATCAAGTCTGATTTTTGGATAGTCCCTTCATTTTAAAGAAGGGGAAGACTTCAATTTCTCACTGTTTTCGGGAGAAGCGTAGGAAACTTGTAGGAAACTGGCTGTGGCCAGTAAGCATAAAAACTGGAAGACAAAAAAAAAAAAAAAAAAAAAACACATTAAAAAAGCAGTGATGCTTTTAACTTAGCAGGAAAGAGTGGAGGCTGCAGTGAGCAGCACTGGCTGAGCGCTCTCCCTCTTTCTTAGCACTCTATTAGGCAAAACAGGAGTTTTTTTTGGGGCCAGATGATAATTCCGCATTGGGTGCTGAAAGATTCAGCCCGTTAGGTCTCTATGATCTTCGACTAAGTAAACATCATGTAGAGAGGTTTGCTGTAATGTTGGCTTTAATAGAAGCTTTTGGGTTTTCAGCCTGTGGGATGGAACTGCACGTCTGGGAGCTGCCTGTCCACAAAGTGATGGATAAGCCCTAGCCGTGCGGGGGGCCGAGGGGCACGGACGAGGCGAGGGGGAAGAGTGAGCAGAGCCCTGCTGGGGGGCTAGTGGGGACGCGGAAAGGAGGAGGAGAGGGGAGGATGGTCAGGAAAGGCTCTGGGGGCCGCTTGGCTCTTGTTTTGGGGGTGATACCTTAGGAACCGAATGAATGATTCCAGCAAACATGTTTCACTCAGTATGCGCTGCGGTGCCATCTGTGGACTCGGAGAGTTTGGGAGACAAACGCAGTGCAGGCTGCCGCTCCTCCTGGAGCCTGGCCCCCTCTCAGGGCAGCATTGCCAACATCATCCGCCTCCGGCCACGGCGGTAACTAACACTTCTCAGGGCCCTCGATCCCGGTGTAGCAAATTTGCTGGGTTAAATTCTGACGTGCAAAGTACATGAGGGAATTGCAACATCTGTTCCTGCTCCCCAGACTTTGGGCAGGAAATAAGGATACAGCCGGAAACAAGCAACCAAGTAAAATGTATGTGTAAAAGGAGCAGTGGTAGCAAACTGAAGAGTTGCAGTATCAGTGATTTTCAAGTTTCTTCAGAAGAGGCTCAAGGACATCTTCGTTCAGCCCCTGTTCAGAAAAGCACTTGACAAATGCCTGGCTTGAGTTGGGGTGCTGGGATACTACCTGCAGATGATGTATTTCTGTATGTGTTATGTACTTATATGGCTATATGTACACTGCTTCCTGAGTAGGTTGTTCAACTTGCCTGCAATTCTTGTCAATTTTTGTCAACTTCTCTAAAAGTTCCTTCTTTCGGTAGTTTTTCCCCTGTTCTTTTTAAAGAGGTTATTCACTTTATCAGTTCTTTGCTTACCGATCTCCAAGTGAATCTCTGAGGAAAATAAATGTCGCAAAGCACCGACCCCAGCAGTCTGACACCTACACAGCAGGCAGGGCAAGGAGCGTTTGTTGCCTAAATTTTGTTGCTGGACGGCTGTTTTGTGGATCAAGAAGGCCCTGATTGACTCTAGTCACAAGCAAAACAGACTCTCAGAGCACATAAAAAAATCAAGCAAAGGAGCTTCTGCCATTTTAAAAGTGCAATATTCTCTTAAAAAAGGTAAGACAAGTTACGATCAACAAGAATACACAGGAGATGAGATGTTTCATTAAATGTAGGTTACAGTGGTCTTTGTCACCTTGCATTTAAGAAGACATAGGGAGCACAGAGTAATTGTGCCCTTTTTTACATTTTTAAACCTAAAAACTGAGGTTGGTGGAACAGATTCCTGAATGGGACCACACTGTTTGTCCACTGTAACCTCCAGGAATTGCACCAGTGTCTAAGTTTGCAAGGATTCTTGTCCAGTGTTAATAAAATCTCCCTTAATTCCCTTCCATACCAAAATATCTTATTTTTCAAAGCCTTAATGAAATAAAATCACGTTAAATAATTTATTGGCAATATGGAAGATGTGCGAAACATGTGACTTGATATTTTCAGGGTTGAATCTTCATTTTGTTGAAATTGGCATAACTCCACCAAAATCAGTGGAGGTATCTAAATTTACACCAGCTGAGGGGATCTGTTCTCAATTTTCCTCACAGTTTTTATGGCATTTTTCCAGCCTGAAAACAAACAGTGAAAAAATAATATACTGCAGTGTTATTAGATGGCGTTATGTCGCGGTTGGCATCAAGAAAATAGCAGCATAAACACCTATAAAATAGGTGTGCTGATCAAGGTGAGGAGGGAAGAGGTGGCCTTGGGCACCTTGTTGCTTGTGCTGGGGCCTCCGGAGTTGCAGCGTGGGGCTGAATCCTGCACTTGGAGCTAACGTAGGGGCCTGGACGCCCCGAGGGGGCTAGTGCAGCCCCTGAGCAGGGGTCTGGCCCTCGTTCGAGGGGTCCCATGTAGAGGGTTTCTGTAGCTGAGGACAGCCTGGTTTTTGTATTTCTGTGGTTGAGGACAGCCATGTTTTTTCAGGCCA
Organism: Crypturellus undulatus; assembly: GCA_013389825.1. Classification (NCBI taxonomy): domain Eukaryota; kingdom Metazoa; phylum Chordata; class Aves; order Tinamiformes; family Tinamidae; genus Crypturellus; species Crypturellus undulatus. The sequence continues at coordinate 873,080 of VWPW01028245.1, read as the reverse complement.
TAGGCCTTGGGTTAAACCGAGCAGAAATTAGGACTTATTTAGTGCTCTTTTGGGGAATTTGTCTTGTTTTGGGGGCTTTAGAAGTAGCATCAAATCCATCACCTTACTACAGGGTGTTGGGTTTAGTGGTTGGGTCTGTTGTGGCGTGTGCTTGGTTAGTGAGTTTAGGGGCTCCATTTATTTCATTGGTTTTGTTTTTAGGGTATTTGGGAGGGATGTTAATAGCGTTTGTGTACTCTGTATCCCTGACTGCAGATCCTTATCCTGAGACCTGGGGGCATTGACGGGTTCTGGGGTATGGAGTTGCGTGTTGTAGCACGCGCTTTCCGTGGCCCTTGGAGAGTTCTGTGGACAGGCATCGGGGCGAATGGTGTTTCCCATAGCACATCGTGAACTCTGGTTAGTGATCTTCCTTCTCGTCCTGCCCTGGGGATGGCGTTCTTTTTATTCTTCTGTCTTGTCCTGGTCTTCCTTCCGCGCTGGAGCCGTTTGTGTAACAGGTCCGAGCGTGTGTGCTCCTGCCTCCATGGCAGTCATGTCCTTCACCGCCCCAGGGAGCTTCCCCAACAGCGGACTGCTTCCTGGTGGGATTCTCCACGCCTCCAGGAGGAAGGAGCTGGAATCCCCAGTCTGGGATTCGGGGACCCGCCTGGTGGGGTGGCATGACAGCGGTTGGAAGCCTGGCGCTGTCACCCTGGGGTCCTCCTCTGTGCTGGGTTTTTCCAAGGAAACTGAAGCACAAGCTACAGGTTTGAGCATTTTTATTGCATTCTTTGTTCCAAAGCACATCTGGTTTGGGGGCTTTTTCTTCCCTCCCTTCCCTTCCTCCCTTTCCCCCCACCAAAACCTAGCACAGACTGTTTGGCAGGTATTTTCTTCCACTCGACAGGTATCTTGCTTCATAAATAATCCTCCTGGTGTAGAAATTAGTATTGTTCCTTGATACAAGTAAGTGAAAATCTGGTGGTTCATATTTTAGTGACTTTATGGCTCTCTATGTAGATTTGGGTGTGTATGCGTGTATACACACATGGGTAAAATCACATACACTTTACATGACTGAGTTCTTCAATGTGTGGGAAATTTTAGTGCTTTATTTTCATCAGCATCTTCATCTGAAACAGATCATCAATAGTTTTATGATTTTACTTGTGTTAAGACTCTTATTGTAACTTGTTGCTTTATTGCATTAGCCCATTGACCTGTGGGCCATGGTGCGGGAGTGCAAGTTTGGTTTCTGTCCAAGTAATTCAAGTGTTTATTGTAGGTTACAGATTTCAAATCATTGCAGTCTGAAGTGAATCTTTTTGCTCTTAAACACAGGAACTGTGACAACATGACCCTCAGTCCTCCTGCTGGCCCGGAATCTCTTTGATTTGAAACACTCAGGGTGGCAAAGGAGCTTCAGAAACTGTGTTTGGTGCTGACTCCCTGTGAGCAGTTCTGCTCTGCCCCGTGCTGATGGCCAGGAGCAGGGCTCGCTGCTCCCGCCGCTGCTGAGGCGCATCAAGGGAGAGGGTTTCTGCCCCGTGTCCCAGGGAGGGGACCTCAGTGCCAAGCGCCCTGCAGCAGGTCAGTGGGTAGAGCTGGGCCCGTGTGGGTCGGCCGAGCGGCCGCGGCCGAGCAGCAGGGTGCAGGTCGCACTCCCTTCTTGCCCAAGCGGATGGCAGCGAGTGGTGGGCACGATGGTATAGCAGGGTGCTGTGCAGCATGGACAGCTTGGCAGGGCTTCATCCCTCCCAAGAACCTGCTTCCTCCCCACCACGTTTCTGCCTCACGCACCTCTGAAATGTTCAGTTAATAAACAGAAATGCCTGCCCTGCTGGGAAGAGCTGGAGGCTACAAGGGGCACCCATCGATCTGGGGTGGCTTCATCTTGACAAGGAGACTCACCGAGTCTTCAACCTGCCCTAAGCACACCCACTTCCTTAGAGTCTATTTTAACCTTTTAAAGTGCCCAGCTAAGCTGTAACTCAACCCTAAAGCCAGCTAAGGCTGTTCCTAAGCAGTGCCGCTCTAACACCACTATCTCCTTTGGCGTGGACCTGCTGGCTTCGCCCCCATCAAACCCGCTGCTGCTGTAACGAGGCTGAAGGCGCAGCTGGCCGCCCTGGTGGCCCTGCACCATGCTTCTTGCAGTGACCGTTTGCTAAAGCCCTGCCCCAGAGTTACAGCAAAGGGAGCACCGAGAGGCTGCCTGAGAGGATTTATAAACCTGCCTGAGCCTGTTCTTTTTTTTTGCTCTTCTATTTCAAAGCCGTGGCATTTGCTTTCTATGTCAGTCAGAATAAGTATTTCTTTCTTTAGCCTGTAGAGGCCTACCCTGTGTCTGCTGGAGCCACTGATTTCTAGGGTGTAGAACGGAGCCCTTCCTGCCACCCTTTCTCTTCTGCCCCGAATGTGACTCTTGAAACACAGTGCTCGAGGCTCAGAGTGCTTCATGTTGGGGTTTTTACACTTTTATTTGCAGAGAGGAAGTGCTGCCATCTCCATTACAGTGAGGGATGGCCACTCTTTGAAGAGGGTGAGTGACTTGGCCAAGGTTCCTCAATGGTCTGACAGGCTCTGCGTCCCACCGTGGCTCTCCTGGTCCTTGACTGCGTCTCTGCTGAGCCCTGTGTGTAGGGGTAAATACTGTGCAGCTGGGCGCTTTGTATCCTGGTGGAAACGAGCTGTTCCGTGTAGTCTGAGCACCACATCCGTGTGGTTGCCCTTGAAGAGCAGCATCCCGGTGTGTTGAATAATTTGTGTAATTCGCCTCGAATGCCCGTAGTGAGGAAAGAAAGTTAATCTGTTGTCATCGAGGATACCGCAGGATTATGCACGTGATGAGAACAAAAAGGCTAGTGGTAAATAATGAAGCTGCCTGCTAGGAAACATATGAAACAGAATATTCATTTTTTCTTTGATGGGAATAACAGATGACAAAAGTGAGTCTTTCTTCAGATTGTTTGTTTATAGAAAATTCATATCCACTGAGACTGTATGTTAAATTCGCTCTCTGATGTTAGTGTTTGCAGGATGCTTATGGCCACTAGAGTATGTCCTTATGATCTTACCGTTTATTTACCTTGATACAGAACTCCAATTACTGTCAGAGATGCTTCTTGTTAAATATGGTAAGATCTCTAGCTTCTGAGAGCATCTTCTTTATGTATTCTTTACTCTGGGGCCGCACTGAGCAGGATGCCGAGGAATGAAAATACCGGGGACTTTGCTACAAATTAATTAAATATCTAAAGATAACAATGTAATGAAAATAGTTTGAAGAAGTTTGAGCTTTAGGGACAGATGAAATTTGGAAGAGAAAATATTGCAGTTCAATGTTTGTCTTTCTGTACAGAAAGTTTTCCAAAGCTTTGACTCTTTATACTTACTGGCAAAGAAAGTAAATTTAGATTTAAATGTAACATAGGATAAAAAGAAGTAGAAATGAACCCAAACTAATTCATGTACTACTATTCTAATCTGTTTCTCTTTATAACTTAACTGATTTTATAAATGAAAGACATGGGTTAGATCTGCAATACCTGATCTTCCAAGGTGTCTGTTGTGCTCCATGGGGCAGCTTTAATTAAAGGTTTTAGGGGACTACTAGAACAGTGATTTGGGTAGGAACTGGTAAAAGGCGACACTTACCCTGAGAGTTACCAGTGTACTGAAAGCAAGTTACTAGAGGAAGTCCTTATGAGTGAATTTTGGGGCAGGAATTGATTGAAGAATTTTCTTTAATGGAACTGGCATGAAAATTGGAGCATGGGAAAAAGAAGATGTAGTGATGATACAAAGGAGGCCTTTAATCTCCCATGGGAAAATTAGGATGCCCTTGAGAAAGAAAGTGTGGGGGAAGGAAAAAAGAAATTATATGTAATAATGGTAAATGTGAATCTTACCTGCATTGTAAACACATGCTTTAGTAGTTGTTAAGTGAAAGAGAGAATGTAATGTAATATTTGCCGTGGAATAAATGAGAAATGTGAAATATCTCTGAAAAGGATGTTCTGAGGTGAAAGACAAGAGATCTGCACTCGACAGGACACCATATGCCGATTCCAGCCAACTCATTCAAGAAAATGAACGTTGAGAAGGGTTTCCAGGATGGGAATGTCTCCTGTGGGAGTAGAGACTTTTCGCTTAGTGAAACGAAGACAGAAAGGGAATAAAATTGAACTAAAAGGGGGAATTGAATGTATAAAAATGCTATGTAGAAAGTTGAGAGGAACAGACCCACTACCATAAAACAAGCCTGGAAAAAAAAAATACAGATTTAAAAGCCCCAGGAAAGGTGAACAGACAATAATAAGCCTAGTCTGGAATGGGAAGGTGGTTGTCAGTCATGAAAAAGTTTAGTCTCTGAAGCAGCTTTATTATGGCCAGGATGTTCTTTCTGGGTCTGTGGCTGCCTCAAGGCCTCAAACGATTTTCTCCTTAAGGATGACATTCCCATGCATCCATGCAGCCCACTCCTTGGAAAATTGTGCATGGCTTTTGTGTGTCTTAGGTAAAAAGGTAGCCAAGAAGCACCTCTAGCTGATCTTGAATCAAAGTGATGACGTGATGGTGAATGAGCACGTTGCTATCATTGGCTGTCGTTTATGCTCCTTTGGCTGGGGGAGCTGCTGCTGTTGTTACCAGCAGTGTTTTTGATGATGCCTTTTTACTAGGATTGTAAAAAGTTGCAGAAATTCTGGGATGGTGCTTATGGTGCTTTTCTTTTTTTTTTTTTTTTTCTTCTCCTCATTCCGTAGAGGGGATAAAACATCTGGAGCAGTTGTTGCTCTGGGCTCTTCCCAGCGCTGCTTTCCATTTTGTGTCTCCTCTCGTCTTGCTCAGCATCTCTCAAACAGCTGGGCAGTTTGTGTGACAACTGGGGCTCTCAGCCCCGCTCTGCGGTAAAGCGGGGGCCGGCAGCGCTCTCAGCTTCCCGCACGGCCTGGGAAGGATCAGTACCTGGATGAAGGCCAGTTGGCTGTAACTGAACCCCTTCCACAGGAGATAAAAATGCCCAGGAATGTGTCCATCCGCAGAGCAGAAAGGCAGGATCTGCTGCCTTTCCCACAGTCATCCCGAGCGCGGTTAGCGGGTGGGCAGAGAGAGGCTCTTATCCGCAGTGCAGGAGTGATAGTTCCTCGGATAACGCAGGGATAAGCACTGCACTGAGAGCTACAGCTGGAGTTTTTATAAACCGCATGGTTTTGGATTCTGCCTATCGCAGGATCGTAGAAGCTGTGTAGGTTTTGGGAAGAGCAAAGATAGTGACTTCTGAGTTATTTTGAAAGAAAATAGCCCAGGTTGGTAGAAGTGCCGAACTGTTTTTATTTCAAAATCCTTAGAGCTTTTTCTGCTCTATGAATATCTAAACTTGCTGTCCATAGTGAATAAAACATTTCTGTAAGGTGAACAATGAAAAAGGTAAGAATGCCAAAGCACTTCTAATGATAATTGAAATAATTGTTAAGCCTTGCTGATTTATTTTGATAACCCGATCCGTGTTTGTGTGCATTTCCTTATCCTAGAGCATCATAGTAACAATGTCAAGAGAGCTTATGGCGGGGTGTGCTGCTTTGCTTTCATCAACGAGAAATACCCAGCAGATGCTTGAATTTACTGTGGATGGGGGCAAATATTTTCCATGTTGTAAGGTTACAGTACGAGTGTCCTGGCTGTTGTTGGGTAAATCCGTGCCTCATTGAGGTGGCAGTACCTAGGAGCTGTTACTAGGGAAGTTTGGGGGAAATAGGGCTTAACCCTCTGCCCCTGGGGCCTGGGCTGAGCCCAGTCCCTGCCCTGGGATATGAGGTTCTCCGGGTAGGCTTGAGAGATGGGAACAGTTTGGCTAAACAGCCAGACTTTGTAGGGTTTGTATCCCCGTGACCTGCAGTGGGGCTCGGGTAGGGAGGGTCTCTGTTGGGTGCTCAGGCTGGTCCCATGCAAGGTGCGGGTCTTCTCCAGGGGGAAGGTGCATCTGCCCGGCTGCAGGCTGCCCCACATCCCTCCAGCCCCAAAGCTGGGGGGCACAACTGCTGCTGCTGCAGAGTGTCTTGGGTCGGACGCTGCGCCGAGAAAAGAAAAATGCCCTTTGCTTAATAACTGCATAATTCAAAATATTAGAGCACTTGCACACTGAGCCCCTTTGAGGGAAAGGGAATGTGTAAAAGTTAATCCAGCTCCACAAAAATTAATCTTGTTATGAGCTAATGCTAACAGTTTCTAGGTCAGTGGGGATCCCTGAGGAGTTGTCCCGTGTTTATGCTGTCTAACGCGTGTCTGCGTTATGGGCGAGTGGGACTTTTGCTTCACTCCTTTTGCATGTTTCTTAACAGAACAATTCCTATTAAAAAAGTATACTTTAGAGAGTTTTAATTATGTTAATTATCACATATTTTGTTAATAACATTTTCTTTTGAAGACGCCCATTAGAGGTTTTAAAGTGTTAATTTACTAGAAAATGCTGTTGGAAATTTTCTTTTAAATTAACTTTAGTTACTTTTATGTCCTAATTAAACAGAGATAATAGTATTGGTGGAAATATTACAGAACTAGAAATTAGTGCTTGGATATGTTACTTTATAACAAGACTTTAATCGTAATGTAATGTATCCTTTGTTCTAATCAACATATAGCCTTTGCATTTAATTTACTGATGTGTTTTGATCAAAACACTGATGCAAAGTCGAACAATTTTCATTAGATAGCCCTCTAATACTGTTAAGTTCCTCGGGGTAGTTTTCTTTTCCCTCCTTCTCCTTACAGCATCTGTAATCTCTACTGGAAAAAACTCTTGAAGGCTTCCTTAGTGTTTGAGCATTACCTCATCATGTATTAGGTAATACCCAGTGATCCCACTTAAAACAAACTGTCTGTGCTGTTTGCAGATGGGTCTAGGATGTACAATTCCCTTTAACTTTTCCTGCTCCAACTACTGGTCCTGCCAAAACTGTGCAATCTGCCTGGTGCACAAGATCCTCACCTTGGTGCACAGGTATGTTGAGCTGACACAGGTATTTCTTTCAGAAAAGGGATATTTCTACGTATCACACTTTTTTATTACTTTTTTTTTTTCATACAAGTAGGACTAAATTAATAGTAGGGGATATACTGGGAAGGTAAGTCAAAGACTTGATCAACATTGATGTCAAACCATTCTGTTCCAGGTCAGACGTGGGAGAAACCTCTGCACGTTGCTGAGGAGGAGCCAGAATTTCACTGTAGGTTCGTAGGGTTTTACACACTAATTGGGCCCCCTCGTTAGCACGGAGATTGCCCATCCCTTCTACCATTGCTGCAGAGGTTGTGCAGACATTTGCTGCTGGCCTATGAGGCTGGGTGGGAGGCTGCAGAAGATCCAAGAAGAGAGAGGTGACGGTTGGTGACCAGAGGGGATGCTTGTCACAGAAGCAGTGCAAGCTGTGTAAACCAAATACCCAATTTGCTCGGAAGGGGTAATTTAAGTTACTTTAAAAGAGTTAGCTTTTATGGTCAATTGGGTGCTGCCACATTACTAGCAATAGGTCATAAATCTCTTTGGAATTGTATGAGATCAGTTTTTAAGACTCTCATAGACTAAATTTTCAGGTAAAGAGGAGAAATTGAAATTTATAATCCATGCCATTTTTTGTGTAATTGTTATTAATAAATTAGCAAGAAGGAGGCAGCAGATGGAATGAATTGTTGTAGTTCATTAATTTGATGATGACTCTCTTTGCATGAGCCAATTATGTCTGTCATTGTGTCCCTAAGCTGCCGTGGTGCCCAAAGGAAAGGGCACGCAGACAGGGACAAATCGTCTTAGGGACTTCTTGCTTCCCAAGGTGGCCATGGAAAATTCAGGCCTAGTCCTCACAGATACCTTTATGGAACGGGTCGAACACCCAAACTTGTCAAAAATGCAGTTCTGCACCCCAGCCTTTGCAGCTAGGATTGAGACACACAGTTGCGGTCTTCTGTCTGAAATATTTATCTCTCTGAAATAATTACCGCCTCTTTGGGGCTGGCACATCCTGTGTTTACCCTTGGCGTACCCTCAGGTTCCCAGTAGCTTTCAGGAAGGTGCTTCCAAAGGCATCATGCTGGGGTGGCATAAAATGTGTCTGTGTGATTAAAGTCAATAGAAAATCATCCTTACTGTGCCTTGGGATGAGGAAAGCTCCCTTCAGGTAGGAAACAAGGACTTCTTTAATTAGAAGCCACCCTACCATCTCGCGAGCCTCTCTGGTAACATGCCGATAAAGTTTCCTGTGGAATACGACTTGATTTGCTTTGCCTTCAGACCTTGTGTTCTCCACTTGGAGATAGTGGTTGTTTTTCTGTCGGGCGAATGCTTCATTTAATGACTGTAGTTTATTACCCGGTAGGTCATATCCTGTATATTTTAAGAACAACCACCTTTGAGATGGTGACTTGGTGGAAGGAGGTGACGTGTCATTGCTGTTGTTTTCACTACAGCCTTGTGGAAAAACTAATTACCTTTTCATCTTGGTAAATTCAGAGGTCAGTTTACCACTACTATATCACAACATGACAGGGAACATGGGTAATTAGGTAGGCTGTGTAACCTGGATATTCCATGGATCTCATTACATCTTATTTAGAAAGGCTATAATTTGATTGGTGGAAAATTAAGGCATCTCCTCATGGGTCATTTTATCTTTCTGCAATAATAATTCTTGGCTTGATTAAAAATTGATCCAGTGTCTTAAAGTGAATTTATTATTGCTGCAATCTATCACCCACAGACAGATAATCTGGTTCCCATCTTTATCTGATTTGAAAAATCTGTCACTTATTATGTGTTGTTTTTTTCCCAATCATTTAAATTGATGGTTTGCAACGCGTGCTACCATAGGCCTCGTGCAGAAAGCATGTAGGAGACATTAAGCTAGTCCTTCTTACTGCAAGGAATCTGATACTGTGTCAGGTATCGATTTGCAGCTGTGTTGGGGCATCAGTTTCTCTGGAAAAAGAAAAAAATCACGCAGAAGTTCTGGATACAGAGCGCTAAGAAGGACAGACAAGTTGTTGGTGGAGAAAATGGTCCTGGTGGGCCTAGCAGCTGGAGCAAGCCCAGCCTGGGCTGCGGCTGCCTCTGCTGAGCCCGGCTCTTGGTCTGCGGATGGAAATGGGTCAAGTTGCATAGGAGGTTTTTGCAACCCAGTGGCTTTGAGGTGTGCTGACATGGAGCTTGGTGCCAGCAAACAACTGCTCACATCAAATTAGAAGGATTTTTTTTTTTTTTTAAAAAGGACTTTCCATAAACAGGATGCTTTTATGGGAGAAACACCCTATTCATACTGTAAGCATCTGAGAATCGATGATGCTTAGGCCTTTTGCCCAGTTATCTGAAATATTTCAGAAAAGCAAGGTCATATCTGTCCTCTCCGGGAGGCCAGCAGACCCAGGTCTATCTATACCCAGGTTTATATTGAACCCTGGCAGTGAATATATGGGGTCTGGTTCCTGCACCAACCCTGGAGAAGGAAGATCAGAGAAGACTGAGGCACACAATTTTGGCTGAGTTTTCTGAAGTACAGTAAAGCCCGAGGCAGTGTCTTTTAGCAAATTTCCTGTCTTCCCTATCGCACTGTTCCTAGGAGTGTGCCTGCCATCAGGTGAACAGGAGCAGCTCAGATCTGCAGGTCCACATGGTTTGGTATCTAAGGTCGTCTATACAAACTTGAGACAGGAAAAAAGAATCAGCAGCAATTGCTGCACTAAAGCTTTGGTTTAGAAATAAGAGCTGGGCAGCACTGCAGCCGCTGCGAATTTTGCCTGCTGACCTGTGTGAGGCTGCCCTGAGGCTGGGCACGCCGCAAAGCGGGTCCTGCGGAGCCTCGCATCGGCGGGAGCCTGCCCAGCCCCCTCCAAAGCAAACCTCCTTTTAAAACACTAGCACATTTTTCTCCTGCCACTGTACTATAAAATATTTCAGTGTTTTGTTTATTTCTTTACTTTGTCCTGCTTGACCATTTGTGCTGAATCTATTATTATTATTTTCCTGGCACTTAACATACAGGAGCGCACATGCCTGGGAAGTCTCGTGCCAGCTCGTGAGATTCCCAGGGCAGAGCTGACATGTCCAAACACTCTTCTGGGTCACCCCTTGGACCGCGGATGGCTCAGGACCCCATTCCCACTTGCTGACCCTCTGCATTTTGAGTTCTCCAGCAGTTTCCCGTTGTTTGAAAATGTTTGCATTAGCAGTCATCGCATTTTTTTAATCCAAGGTTTTGTTTGGATGTTTTGTTTTCATAGGAAATGTAACGGTGGTTTTAATCTTTCTGCAGTACAGACGCTCTTCTGCTCATTCCCAGAAAACCTATGGCGCCTTGTGGAATATGTACGGTTTTCCAATGCGTATGCAGGCCTGGCTCGTGGGAGCTGGACAGAAGTCCAAGGGCTGCAGTAGGACGTCACTGTACCCCGCACCAGTGCTCCAGGGTCAGTCTCAGAGCTTCCTAAGCTCTCCTCAGGCCGTTGAGCTCAGCGGTTGCTGAGGAAGGTGTTGGTCTTCATTTGCGCTTTCCTGCTCCGTAGCCGTAACACCTTCGCTAACGGAACCCCCAGGAACATCCATCTCCCGTCTCGTCTAATTAGAGGAGCCTCCTCAGTCGTTACCGGGTCACTTGCCACGTCCGCTTCTTCTCGCGAGCATGGAATGGGGGAAGGTCCTTGCTGCATTTGCCAGCAGCAGGATGCCAGCGAGGGAGGCAGAAGGGAAGGCGGCTCGCAGGCTGCTGGCACACGCTGGCACTCAACGCTCTGCAGCAGCTGACGCCAACGGCTCTTCTCAACCAGCTTTTCCTTCCTTTTATTTTTAACTGAGTCTTCAAAACGTGAGAATTACCATGTCGGGTAGATTCTGATGCGGAGCTCCTGTGTATAAGGTATTTTGTGTGCTCAGGAAGGAATGGAGCTCGGTCTCTCCAGCAGCAGCCGACTGCAGGTTATACTGCAGCGGAATCGAGCGATCTGGGCACCCCTCCCCAGATGTATCTATGTGGCCGTGCAAGGTCAGACAGCGCGCGTTAGAGGCACTTTATGCTTTCAACACCCTGCTGAATCCAGGCAAATACCCTGCGCCTGCGCTAAACACCGTGCAGGATGGGGAGAGGGGGCCGAGCGACTCGAGGTGAAAGGGAATCTCATAGCTAAAATGTTAGCGTGCTGGTCGCCTTAAGTTATATAATATACTGCGAGAGTGAGGGAAATCTTCATTAATTAAAAGATGAAGCATGGGAATTAATCATCTGTAATTTTGCATGGATGTATAAAGCTGTTTATAGGAATAGCCCTTGTAACACTTGTGTAACCTGTGTTACACTTTTCTGGATAATTAGACTATCTGAAATACCCACATAAATGTTCTGTTGGATCAGCAGATGTTCTGAGGGGCCTGATGCACACAAGGCAAAACCCATAATCTGCAGCCGCTTCAGAAGAGCCTCCCTGGCACAGAGCACCACCTGATACGTCTCACCAGGATCCTTTGAAGTCTTTGGAGGTGTTTTCCAGCATCCTTCTGGGATGCATATAAACTAGTAAACAGTGGTATCCTGGAAATCCAACATTATTCTGGTCTTACATGGGGTAGAGAGGAAAATCTTGCTGGAGGGATGTGCAACCTGTGCATATTTGTTGTGGGCTTTTTCCTCTCCCCAAAGACTCTTCCGAGATGATTTCCCTGCGGAAGGCAGAGACCAGTGCAGCGCTGGAAGCAGGAGGTGGCTGGGCTGGGCAGGAGCTGGGAATGGTGGTCCGAGCTGGACACGGCTGGCACCAGAAGGGCTCTGGCAGCTCCAGCTTTGCCTCTTCTGTGGTATTCAGCTCCAGACCGGCAATGCCTCTCTGCTTCTGTGCACTCAGTAGGGTGTGCTGCAACTCCGGAGCAGGAACGGGGTATTATGGGATAACGTGGGCTCAAAATCATAGACAAATAGAGGTTAAAAGAGACTTCTGGAGATCGTATGCTCCAACCTCCCGTTGAAACTTGGGCCTCAGATTAGATCATCTAGAGTCCTATCAAGTTGATTTCTGACTGCAGTTAGCAAAGGAGATTCCACCACTTCTATGGACAATCTATTTCAATATGTAATTGTTCTTATGGTGACAATTTTTTTCTTATATTCAGACACTTTGCCTTGAAGCAGCATTGTTCAGTGTTAACACGTGGCCTTCTCTTTGCCACTGCTGCAAAAATAGAAGGACGGGCAAGGAAAGTGTTGGGAAAGCGTGGGGAGGGGGACAGGAGAGGAACTGGGCAAAGGCTCTTGCAAACTGGTTCCTTGGCTGTGTGGAGATGTGCAATCCAAACGATTAACTGCAAAATCTGTGCTTTGGTAGATCTGGTGCAATAGAAGCACGATCACATACTACTAATGAAGCAATGCATGGGGTGATTAATTTTTTTCTCTGCCTCGTAACTTTTGATTTTTGTCTAATCTGGTCTGCACAGGACTGGGCAGTTTAAGCTGTTGTCGTGCTTATGGAAGGCACAGTGTCTTTCTAGCAGTAATGTTCTGTTAGTAACGTAGTAAAAACCAGTAGTAATGTCAGGATGTTTCTGAGTGGCTCATATGGTTACATCTGCTGTGCTGAACTTAATTTTTAAATCCCTCAGCAGGCATTTTTGTTTAGAGTCAGATGAAGTTGGAGCAAAACGCTGCAGGAGTGTTGGTAAGAACTGGGTGGTTTCTGTTCTGTGGTGTTGAAGCAAGTGTGCAGCCAGTGGAGGGGAGCTGTCCAGGGCTCCTTCCAGCCTTGCAGCAGCAGCCAGGCTTTCTGCCTTTCCTGGGCGTCTTCCTTGGCATCCCCTGGGAAAGGAAGAGGGGAATGCATCCCATCCCACTGCCCTCAGGGAGGAAAGGGTGGATTCTCAGCTTTAGCTTGGAGATAAAGACCCAGCCCTGGAACCCGACGGTCCATGAGAGCAGCGAGGAGGAGAGAGGCTGCTGGGCTGGGGTCTCCCAAGCGGCGTTTCTGACCTGGTGTCCCGGACCTTGCACTGGATGCTCCTTTGGGAGCATTTAAGGCATTTTTCCCTTGCATTGCTATGAAACATAAGGAATGTTTGCTTCCCAGTTTGCAGATGAGGAATTCAGGGAGATAAGCTAATGGGGCTTATGGAATCGTGTAGCAGTCCGTATCCATAACAGAAACACAAAACGACTCTGGGCTCTCCAGTGCTCAGCGAGTGCTTTGTGTTCAAACGCGTTTGTGCTCAGCCCATTATACAGCTGTGGCCTTTAATTCAAGTATTTTTTTGAAAACAAAACAAACGCCGATGAACCCCCAGAACCCCAGACCCTAATGAAGACACCGGTGCGGCTCGTGCTCGTGTGCTGTGACTGCGGTGCTGGCGGAGCTGACAGAGGGCCTACGGCCGGCCTGCCAGAGGAGAGGGAAATTGGGGCTGAAATCCGCCGGGAGAGCCTGAGGTGGCAAAGCTGTTTTGCTGTGACTAGCTCTCATCAGCAGTGATAACCCCTCAATTTTGTGCCACCTAAATTCGCCCAAAATTATATGCTAAATATAAATATTCATTTTATAAATATGCATGTTAATTAAATATACATTTATTTTAAATGCATGTGTTAATTATACATGTTACATCAGATCACAATTAAGTCAATAGAAATTGGAGATTTGCATATAATCATGCTTGTATACTAATGAGTTGTCAGTCTAGAAAGCCTTTTCCTTCATCTAGGAGGAATACAGGCCTCGGTCCAGCGATGGGTTTGTATGAGTAGCAGCCTCTGTTTTATTTTTGTTTTAATGTATTTTCCCTTGAGAAAAGGGTTGGGGAAACAGCTTGGCAGCTGCACTTCAAACCGGCTGAACTGGCCAGGACTTGGGTTTCACGCCAGTGTGGGCAAACCTGTATTTTTGCCCAATTCGGGTACAAAATAGAAGTGTCCTGGAGCAAACGCTCCCGGCTGAGCTGTCCATCGCTCCGTGCTGGGGGCTCTGCTTATCCGTGGAGCGGGTGACCTTTTGGGCTTGGTTTTGCCCAAACGTATTAACCAGTGCCAAGGCCTGACCCTGTGGTTCGTGTTTGGGCCGGGCCATCCTGCTGGGATCCATGGATCGACCCCTGGGGAGAGGAGCGTTGGCTCCGAGTTGCTCTGGCTTTGGGACACCAGATTGTTTGATACCCTGTGTTGTTTGGCATGTGTTTGGCTCTGTATTGACGCTGTGTCCCCTGGATCTCATGGATGTGTTTCAGTGAAACCTCTCTGCATCATTTTGCGTTTCTTTTTCTCTTGTTTTTCCTTGTTTACTTTTCCTGTGTAGTTTTGAATTCACTTTTTCTCAGAAACATTATCATTATAGGGAACTAATCTGCCTGAATAGTTTGCCGGTTAAAATCCATCAAGGTATTAAAACAACCCAAGTGAAAAAGTGCATGTTTTATCAGTTGTTTTAATCTTTAAAATATTTGCTTCAGGTGTCCAGGACTCCATTGATTGTTTGTTATATTGTGTAAATTTATGGGAGAAAATAGGCCACTCTTTAAATTATCTCCTTGTCTTAATGCAGCTTACTTGCATCTTTACAATTGCTGTATTTTAAGTATCCACTGATTTAAAAATCCACTGATTTAAAAATAAAAACTACTTTAAAAAGTAGTTTTTGGTTTGACAGTGGTACAGTTTCCTGTTTATTTTGTGTTAATTAAAAACATTGGTAAATAGGATTAAAGTCAATTGTGTGATGATAACTCTGGCACTTAATACAGTTAGTGCACAGCATGGTAATATTGAAAGGTGGAAGGGGAAAGCAAAATCTTGCTGATCATTGGAATCGGAATGGGATGGGAAATCAGAATCCTGAAGCTGTCCCCTCTGGATTTGCCTGAGAAATGGAATCCATGCGGGCTCTCAGGAATCCATCCAAGCTACTATCTTCAGCTGGGGACATGGGGTGAAAATGAGCCTCCCAGGCAGCCTGTTGCACTTGCTGATTCCCAGTACCACAGGAAGGTTGCCCTAAGTCTAATTTAAATTGTCTTTGTTGTTAGTTTAAGCCTGCTGTTTCTCTCTCCTAAATCCACCAGGTGTGGAGCATGAAGGATTCCTTCCTCCTGGCCTTTTGGTGTGCTGCTTGTCCGAGCCCTTCAGCTGGGAGAGCTCTGGTCATCCTGCGCTCGGACTACTAGCTGCATGGAAAAAGCAGCTCTAAGAATGCGGGTTTGTTGGACTGGATTTGAGGTAAGAGTAATGGGGTAAAATATATTAATGGTTCCATTTGCACAAGACAAACCTCTTGTTGGTAGCTTTCCTTTTACAAGAGGGAAACGCAGTGAGTGTGTTGTAAAGTTCCACCAAAGCTTCTGATATTACAACTGCAAGAGTTATTTATTCAAATGAAATGAGAGAATTAGTAGAATAACTGTAACATGGCTGGAAAAAGTAAAATAGATGCTGGAAAGGGTGGGTTGAAAGGGAAGAGTTTGGAGGGAGGTAGATGAGAGAGGTAGTCCTCAGGGATGAATTTTGGGGATTAATCTTATGTAATGCCTTCAGAAATCATGGGGCCAAAGCTGTTGAATCTTATTAGTAAAGTTTGCAGACGGTGCAAAAACAGGAGGTTTATATCTCACCAAAAAAAAAAAAAAAAAGCTGGACAGTCTTGACATTAAAGAGGGAGAAATGGGACAATATTATGGTGTAAAATTCAACGCTGTGAGCAGAGCATGCCTCATTTGGAAGTAATGGACAATGACCTATATGTGTTTGTGTGTGTGTAATACACACGCTTTCCCCTGATTTGCCTCCGAGTGTAAGGTCCATCTAACCTGGTCGGCGCAACGAGCGTTAGAGCAGCACCCCAAGATCTTCCCGGAGACCAGGATTCTCCTGCCATAGCCCCGAGTGCTGTCAGGGTGAGCAGGCAGGACAGAACGTGCTGGAAGTAAAGGCAGTGCTTCAAATTACAGGGTTGGAGCTGACTGCTGCTAGTCAGTCAATTTTACCCAATTTGCACTCATGAATACAGATATTTTTTCCCTCCTTGATGCACAGGTGCACCCCTGCTGCACCAGGCATATTATTTCAGGCTGCTGCCTGAAAGAAGATGTGAAGATGTGGCTGCCAGGATAACATGCTGTAGAGCTATATATAAAAAAAATATATATATATTATATAAAATATATCTGCATATTTATATATCTGCAAATTATCTGAAAAAATATAAAATAATTTTATGCATAATGTATAAATTACCTACAAACAGGTATGTAAAACTGTCAGTTAAGCTGCTGCCCACTACCTGTTTACCCATTTGTTTCCTCTCCCCTATTCCTAAACATCCTTGGGAATCCCCAGTAATATTTTTAAATTAATATTTGGGCTTTTAAGTAAAACTCTCCTGCTTGCAAGGAAGGATATCCTGGTCCTTGAAGCCTCACTGGTCATTATGCTTCCCTCCTTCCCGGGATGTAGAATGAATTAAATGTGTTTCTCTGAAGCACCAGCAGCACCAGTGCAAGAAGTTGCCACTGCTCATGCTTATTGTAAACCCAGCTGGTGGAAATGGTGCCGTTGCTGTTAGATCCGGATAAAGTGAGAAGTTGAGAAGACAGGAGATAATCGGTGAGCTTTTCTCCCATCTTGTTAGAGATACTTAGCAGATAGCGCTCAGAAATTTGTGTCCAGGTCTTGAAGGAGATGCCCAGAGGACAAATCCAAGCCCAGTGCGGGTGCTGGGGTGCCAAGCACCCCGGTATCCCCAGCACGGGCGGGAGCTGCACGCGGGCGGCAGCGGGCGCCGCAGCCGGGCCCGAGCGCCGCGGGGAGCCTCGTCTGTGGCCGCCGCTCCGACGGCCCCGTGGCACGTTGTGCTCCAAGGTGACGGGGTAGGGGAGCAAGGAGGCCAATTTGACACTGCCCATAAAGATTGTTAGGCCACAGAGAGGGCAATTGCTGTAAGCAGGTTGTGGGGTTGCTGTTTTCATTGCGTTTGGCACCACCTTATGCATTTAGTGCATGCACTGAGTATTCTTATTATTACAGCACATAGTTTTGGGACGGTTATTACTTTTTTTTATTATTTGACACAAATTTGAGGGAGACCCATGAAGTGTTCAGATGTTGCAGGTATCCGACCACCCCTCATGCTGATAGCTGTGAGGACTGTTGCAGCTGCCTTCAGCACAACATCCTTCCCTTCCCACTGCTTGATTTTGACACCGTTCCAGCCCACGCTGTCTCTGAAAATGCTCAGAACAAGGTTTATCTTCACTCGCGCTTTCCCAGAAGTTGCGCTCACATTCCCGTATTTCCTATAGAATGTCCTTCGTCGTATATCTGAGGTCCATCGGTGTCCCGTTCCCCTCTCCGGTTATGTCCTTTTGGATCTTTTAAGGAAAGTTCTGGCCAGTTAGTGACAGGACGGGCATGATGTACATAAGGTCAGCCTGGCTTCAGGAATGGGGGGCGCTGGGCCAGCCGGGGCTGCTGAGCTGGTGTGTGGTTTGTGTTAAGTGGGGCTGGAGCTCCTCAGGAAAGAAGGAACGTTGTCTCCTTAGGAAAAAGCATCTTCAGCCAGGTACAGAGTGAAAACATTAAGTGCCCAGCAGTGGTGTCTGAGCGTTTTCCAAAGTGGATTTCCCTGGCCATCCACACTTGGCTGCCCAACTTTGGAGCCCCTGCAGGGAGCCTGATTCCAGGGATCTCTGTGGACCCCTCTGAAACTCAGCTCTATTGCCATGTCACGTCCCCTGCTGTGCTTAAAAAATAATTACACATTAAGCAATGAAGAGCCTGGGTCCATGTGCATGTTCAAGAGAGGACAGGACTAGTTTTTGAGTAGGGTGGCAATTACGAGGCCGGTTGTTGCTGACGGTCCCAAATGTCCCTTCCCGGGTTGGCGGGAGCCTTGTCTGCTGCTAACACCCCTGATGAGGCTGCAGCGCCTCTCTGCTCTGATTCACCAGTGCAACCAATATCTGCGAGCTCTCTGAGGACGTTCTTGGCAGCTGCAGGACATAATTACCACATTTGAGAATATCTTTTAGGCATTTGGATCTACGGCTGGCTTTTTAGATTGCTCCCCTGCTAACTAATATGTTACTGGTTTGACACAATTGACAGCTGGCTGGGCTGGTGGCTAAAGAACTGCCTCTGGGGCTGTCTCAGCACGAGGTTAATGATGGGCTCGACGAGCTCCCTGGCTTTCCTATACATCATTTACCTGGAATTGTGTTCTGCGCGAGGCGCCCCGCGACGACAAGGGGCCTGGCCAAATGGCCATAGGTGCTAAACAGTGCAGCTATTCCACTGGGCCGAATTTGGGCTTATTTACTAGTTTCTGAAGGAACAAGAACAGGAGCGAGGAAATGTCCGTTCTGAAAATGCACCGTTTTCATAACGGGAGGGGCTGTCAAACACCCGTTCTGGGCTGGGCTGTGCGAGCATCCCTTATCCCTCACACTTTGTCAGCATCCTCGGGGGAGCGCTGGTGCCTTGCTGCTTCCCCGCGCGGGACGCCTGGAGACGGCGACTAACGACGCCTTCGCAAAGCTTCTGTGGAGCAGCCGTGGCCATGAGTGTCTCCCTGTGGAGGTTTCATAGCGTTTTTTCTTGAAAAACTTCCTTCGTGTCCAGCTGTGCAAGGTAAAGTGCAATCGCAGCGCTGACGTGCAATGGCTGGAGAGCAGAGCCACGGAAAACAGTTCTTGTACTCGGGGAGGGCAGCACTAGAGGGATTTTTTTTCTTCCCCTTGAAGCTTTTCCTTCTTTCTCAGAAGGATGAAATAGTTAAGTCATTTCAAAAACAAATTCCCATCCTCCCTGATTTAAGATCTCTTCCTGCGGTATGCCTGGCACAGGGGAGATACCATAGCATTTTTATGAGGAGATAAAATATTGGCTTAATGATAATTTGGCAAAGTTTCAAGGTATCTGAGAAGACTTCCTGGAAATTAAAAACAACTCAAACGTAAGAGAAAATTAAGACGGTGACCCCAAGCACAAAAGGGGAAGAGCTCAGACATCCATTCTTCCCTGCTCCTTCCTTTATTTTTTCTCTTTTTTAATCCTTTCTCGCTAATTATCTCCTCTTGGCCCTGACTGCTCTTTGCCGCTGCCTGAAGGACAGGATCCAGCGCGGCTCCCTGTGCTGCAGCCTGGCTGCTCCGTCCTCCGGAGACGACCTGTCTGTGGGAGGCTCCTCATCGTGGAAATGTGTTGCACGGGGAGCAGAGGATCCATATCCCATTACAGTCCTGGGCAGGATCCAGCCTTCCAGAACGCTGCCCCTTTTCTAGAAAGCCCCTGGTAGAAGCTCTGTGTTTTCCCCTCCGTGTTGTGGGGAAGGCCGGGTCAGGATGCAGCACGCGAGGCAGAATTGTGGATCGTGGGGTGAAAGCTGAGAAAGGGAGGGAAGAGCTGCCAAGAAATGGGAATCAGAGTAGCGCCTGAAGTGGAACCGGGTGCCTGCAGCCCGGAGGTGCGATATTTGGGTCCTGGGAAAGGCATGCCGGGTGCAGTCCGGCCTTCCCGAGCTCGCCCTCCACAGCCCTGCACCTAGTCCCCAGCGGGAGCCTGCGCCAGCTTTGGGGTTTGGCCGTGTTAATTTATTTTGGGGTTGCAAAGCCTCAGAGCAGAGGTCCAAGCCTTCCATTCCAACCTTCCCTTCCTGGCTGCTCTCGTTCCTGGGGCTTGAGGAACCAGAGTTAACAAGGAGAAGCTGGAGAGGCCCTGGCAAGACGCTTGTCCCTGCTTTGAACGCGCGGCAGATGCTCCGAAGCAGGATGCTCGGGACCAGCTCGTGATCCCGGTGTTCCAGAACCCCAGGGATGGCCGTGCATGAGGGCCCTGAGCAGTCTCTAGAGGACAGTTTTAGTGGGAGTCTCAGGTGGTAAATGGGATTTGCCCCAAGGCAGGAACAGGGAGTGTCTGGAAAGTCTAGAGCAGAATCAAGGATGAAACCTGGATTTCTGGATGCATCTCCATGGAAGATCAAAACGAGGACGGCTGAGCCCTGGGCATCTGTGGATTCTCCTGCTGGGCTGCTGGAGAGGTTTCCCAGTACCCGCTTATTCCTAGATTTTAGGATGATGCCTCAAGTCCCAGTATCTAAGCTGCCTGCGAGGTCCTGGTGCCCCATTCCAATCCAAATGAACCAAAGGTTCATTTCTGGAACCTTTTTCTCTCTCTAAAATAGAGATACCAGCATACTTGGCCTCAGAAAGAAGCTTTTATCTATGTTCTATGTTTGCATTCTCATATTTTATTAACTGATTTAAAAAAAAAAAGAGAAGGGGAAACCAAGGAAAAGGGGGAAACTAAAAACATTAGTCTGATTGTGCAGGGTAGGTTCCAAGTCCTCTTGGATGCTCCCTGCCCTCTCATCCCCCCTTTTTTGGCTTGGAATATTTTATAGACCAGCTGTATATCTTGAACTGCAAGATCTGTGGGACTGGATAATCTCTGAAAATGCATCAAAAGCTCTTGCTCGTGGGATTCAAGTAACTAGGATATAGGTAATGAGTAATTAAGAAATTAATAATATTGTGAGATTTCAAAGTCTTTGGGGAGGCTGAATGAAGGTTTCTACGCGCATTTTGTGCTTGCAGCGCTGCTGTTCTGCAGCACGTAGGTCAAATATTGCTTGTACCTGCTGAGACGTGACCTTAGGGAGAAGATGGAGGAGTTTTACCCTCGCTGAAGACGTTCCCCGTCGGCGCCGGCTGCTGGACGTGCGTGTTGTCACCGCACACCCCGCGCTCCCCGCGCGGCACCTCGTCTTCTCCATCGCGCCTCTCCAGCGGCAGGGCTGGCACAGGTGTGTTAATTACAAAGAGAAGACGTATGACTAGTCCGTTTTAATTGCAGTGCTGCGGAAATTGAGGATAACTGTCAGGGATTGCATCGGAGGGGCAGTGACTGAGAAAAAGCTTGGAGGAGGAGGTAGTCTTTTTTTTTTTTTTTTCTCTTTAGGCTCCCTATAAATGATATTCTTGAGGGGAATGCGTGTTATGGGTACATGTGTTGTGGTTTTGCATCCAAAGAATGACACCAAGGACTTGAGATTCCAAAGGCTTTGGATGTTTATCTGCTGTAAATGTAATTGTATCTAGAAGTAAATAAGACTCTGCAATTTATAGGCACTTTAAACTTGCACTATTTATGGACGTGGAATTGCTTGGAATAATGCTGCCTGATTTTATACTGATGACATTGTATTTTTTACCACTGTAGAAAGGGTTATTTCAGCTGTGAACCTTTGTCAGAGTCTTCTCATTTCTAGAGGGCTATAAACTGCCTTATGTCGCCTCAGAAGCAACATGAACTCCCGAGCTTGGAGGAACACTGTTAAAAATTTAGTCTGCATCAGTGTGCCAAATATTTATGTTTATGGATAAAAACAGAGGGCTTTCCCCAAATGTGGATGGATGTGCCTGTACGAATCCTCGGAAGGGAGAGGTAGGATTACCAGTTTATTTGATTATACTGTTTGTTGTGTAACGAGAGGCAGTGCACACACTGAGCCAAATGAAGATACTTCTGTATCTGGAAAAAGCTGCTGTAAAAAGGCAAATGGATCTTTCCTCTTCTGGGAACTGTTCCATACCCAGCTCCGGGCCTTCTTCCTGGCAAGAGGGAAGGGTTCTCATCCTGGAGGACCATTCCTGCATGCTGGGAAAGTGGCTACAGGTGTGACAGAGCTCTGGAAAGGCTGCGGAATCCGGGCCCCGCTTCCTTAGCCGCTGCGCCCTGGGACAGCAGAGGAACCGCAGGCTGCTCCGAGTGGGAAAGGGAGGAGAGGTGGAGAGAATGTGTGAGGTCGTCTTCAAGCCCCCGAAATCCCTCTGCTGTTGCGTCACCAGTAGGAGTGTTGGCACCGAACCTGAGCCCGCTCCAATTGCTGCCGCGTGGGCCCAGCTGCCTTTGGATGTACCAGGAAGGCTCTTCCAAACGCTCGGGTTGCACGAGGCTCTTCAGAGTTGTCTGTCTGCTTTTGCTGTCATTGTATCTTGTTTCCCCACAGCAATGACCTTCCCAAGCCAGCTGTGTCCGGGAGCCCGGCTCTATCTGCAGCGATGCCCGTGCTCCTTGGCGGGCCAACGTCGAGGCGGCTCCATCTGTAACTGTCTGCGAGCGCTTCCGCCTGCGCCCGGTAATGTTGTTTATCGGCTGCTCTGCGGCACTCGCAGGGTCTTTGGAAGCAGCACAGAAAATCAAATAAATTACTTCAAATTCCCTCCTTACGGGAAGAATGCACATCGCTCAGGGTAAGCAAAGAGCGAGCACATCCCTTGTCAGCAAGGCATGGCCTCTGGGAAGTAATTTTTGCACCAAATAGGTGGAGAAACCCTATAAAGGGTGATCAGCAAACACCCACATTCCTCTGTAGTTGAATGTCGGCGAGGATGTCATCAATTCTCCCGCTCTTCGTTTTTGCCATCTCTATTATTCTGTGTTATGCTGTCCTTGCCTGCGATGGTGGTAGTTCATTGTGCCACATACTCTTGCTTTTGAGTAGAGGTAAATAGCTTTTTGATTTAGGACCATTTTTGTTTAGCAGTAGAAGGGGCCGTTCTGTTTGCTCTCTCCCGTTAGCTCCAGTTTGTTAAGGATTTGCACTGGAGCGGGAACTTCGCGCGCTCGCTGCTCGTCTCCTCCCGCCTGCTCGGGCAATGAAGTTGCATCCTTGTCGATTTGAAATAGCTTAAAGGAAAAAAAAGGGCTTAAAGGCTAATAATCCCCCAAATTACAATTATCAGTATTTATCACAGTAAAACACGGTGTCATGCTGCATTTGGTACAAAGGCATCCAGCTGAATATTCTATTAGACAGGTCCTGTGAAGTTAAAAAGAGGACCGGGTTGAGTTATCTCACCATGGGAGGAAAAAGGCATGCACAATCAGATATTTAACACTCCTTTGCAATTATGGGAATTTTTATTCTCTCCCTAGTAGGGAACACAGCATTTTACTGCAGTGTTTCAAGTTTGCCTCCAATGGTATCTGATAGAAGTGCTTTTATCCCCTGAAGATACAGTACAAAATACAAATCATCATTGGTTTTATCTCAGCTGGAGCTGCCTATTTTCTAAATGAGTTTACTCTGTGCTACTGCCCATCAGGCACATTTTTCATCCTTCATCCCCACTCTTTTACTATAGCTGGGTTTAAGTCCTTTCTTCTGTCCTTTGTTCCTTCAGCTCAGCGAAGTAAACAGCAGGATTGATCTTACACTGCATTTTGGTATTGTTCCAAGTGCTCATCAATAGACATGGGCTGGGAATGCACTGACTGGAAAAGAAGGGCAAGATTGAAATTCACTTTTTGTTCTTTGTGCCTTTTAGTGTGCAGCGGAATGTCCCTAATCTGAAAGCTGCTACACTGCCTGCCTATCAACATGCAAATTAATCATCGAGTGACGAGTCCCATATTCACTCCGAGGAGAAGTCTTCAAAGGTATCTGTGCAAAAGGCAAAAAAAAAAAAAAAAAAAAAAAAAAATGGGGGGAAGGGTGTATTTTTTTTTTTTAAATGCTATTATTCATCACTGGCACAGGGAATAAATGTCACTGTGTTTTTGCTTCTATTCCCTTGCTTAGCAGTGAGCCTGATGGCCTGGTGTTATGGCCTCATTTAGGAGGAGAGGGAAATCTTTTGGTATCCTGATGGAGCAGGAAAACTTAAACTAAAGCTTAACTGCAGTTAAGAGCCAAGCAGAGGAGGCATTGCAGACAAAAGCAGCATCGAGACTGCAAATTATTTGGACTGACTTTCCTGAGGAAAGACATTAGAAATAAACTTACAGCTGCCCAATGTGATCATTTCTTTCTTTTTTTTTTTTTTTTCCTGAGCATGTACTGTTTCCACTTGTAACTTTTCCCCGGGGTCTTGAAGGATTATAATTGAATTTGGGGCTGTAGCAAGAATATACAGTGCTACTCTGTTTTAATATCCATTGACTTTTATATGGCAGTTTGATAAAACGTTTGAACACAGGAAAAAAGTATGTATTCCTTATGGAAGACTAAACAAGGGGCACAGGGCACCGTGCGGCTGGCTGTGTGCAGGAGCCTTGCTGGCACATTTCTGGCACGGTTTGCTGGCTGGTTAGGAGCAATATTTCAAAACAGGCTCCATTTCCCATCGTTTTTGAACTGGTGCGTGTCTGTTACTATATTTTGCACACAAAAGTGGCCAAACTATGAACCTGACCAAACCAGGTTACTCATAGCCTTGCATTAATTTAATCCTCCTGCTCTTACTTGATCTGGAGGACTTGCTCTTCATCGTTACCTGTGTGATGAGACTTGCTAAAAATGTCGAACACTTTATTTATTTGCCTGGCCCACTATACGATCTGAATAGACCTGCCTGCATCTTGGAAATAGAAAAGAGGGGGAAATAAAGGATTGCAGCGTGGTCTCACACCAGAGATGTACCACATCCGAAGTTGCTCGTAATTTCTCTGCCATCTCCTGTTTCTTCCAGCCGTCGTGTTCTGCGCCCGGGGGGAAGTAGCCTTTGCTATGCAGATAGGGCTGTAATTTTCATTCTTTCTGGGAGGCAAAGATGCTTCCTCCTTGCCTATCTCTGGAGGGATCTTTCAGCAGAGAAGAAGGGAAGGGAAGAATGGAGAGAGGGAAATACGCACTGTGCTCATGCCTGGGAGGGCATGGGGTGACGGCCTGGCTCTTGGGCAGGGAGCGGACGCCCTCTCCGGCCGTGGGGACTTTCCTGCTTCCAGTCCCAGCCCACGTGGCACCTGCTCCGTGGGGGTACGGCTCTGCTGAGGGATGCCCGAGCCCTGGAGGGGGCTGCGAACAGAATCTCCCGCTCGTTAATGCCCGGGGATAAATGAGAAGTGGCCGCCACACGGGGTGGCAGCCGCAGGCACGGACACCAAGAGCACCGGCTTCTCCTCATCCACAGGCTGTGTGGGAGGGCACTGCCGCTTGCGGGTGTACGTCTGGAAAAGCCCATTCCTTATCTGTGCAAGGGCTGGACCCTGCAAATACAGGTCGTGTGACCCGCCGCGATCACCCAGGTGGCCACAGGAGCCCCAAGGGTGAATCCGTCCGCGCGGCCGTGCAGGTGACGGGGTGCGCGCGGCGGCCGCGGGTTTTGCTGCTCCCCTCACTCGGCTCCGCAAAACTGAACTCGACAGCGGAAACCTCTCCCCGCTAACAGGACGGCGTTCCTCGGCTAAGCAGGGCCTTTTACAAGAAAAGAGCTTTTTAAAGCAATGTAGCAGGGTTTTTTTTTCATTATTATTTATTTATTTTTATTTTCAGAAAGTCCTTGTTGTGCAAGGGCTGCCTGGGAGCTTTTTCATTTGTTTATTTGTTTGTTTATTTATTCATTCCAGGTGAAATCAGGGACGAATCTCCCCCGTGAGCAGGCGTTTGCCGCAGCGTCTGGCTGGCGAGCTTGAAAGGCAAAAAGAAAATCTTTTGGCAAAACTAATTTTCTTCTGAAAGTGTCCATTAAACTTACCCCCCCACCTCATTTTTGTAAT
Organism: Crypturellus undulatus; assembly: GCA_013389825.1. Taxonomy (NCBI): domain Eukaryota; kingdom Metazoa; phylum Chordata; class Aves; order Tinamiformes; family Tinamidae; genus Crypturellus; species Crypturellus undulatus. The sequence goes on along the minus strand of VWPW01028245.1, from coordinate 847,596 downwards.
GGAATGCACACAACAGTACGCATATTGACTTATGTTTTCAGTCAATATCAAGATTTATTGTCCCTTGAGTTAAATGAATCACAATATTGACCTCATTGTAAGCCAATACCTGCTTAATGTAGTTTTTTAAAGTGTTTTGTATTCATTTTTGGTAATAGGGCCCATACAGTAGTCTATAATATTAATTTGTATTCCTCCTCTTGCTCTTTCCCCCTTTTTTTATGTGCTCGCCTGTCTTTGATGGCCCTCACAGCAGTAGGCACTGGATTCCTTTAATGAATGAGGAGTGAAGATGTCCAATGGCTGCTGCATCCCCGCTGTAGGGACTTTCCTACAGCGAGCCCTTTCCAGGGGCGTCTTGTCTGCACTTTTATTTCTCTTTTTTCTCCCCTTGTTTTTCTTCCGTTTTCCTTCTGCATTCAAATTTTCCACAGGAGGGGAAAAAAAAAACAGTATTTCTTTAATATTGAATTCCATTTATCTCCATAAATTGGTTATGGTATACGATCTAAAGGACTCAGCTGTTTTTAAAATAGGTTTATTCCTTTTCCTTTAAGATTATTTCAGATTATTTTCCACCCAGTATCGGAGGGTTATAAGAAGACTCATTTTGCAGCCTTCAGTGAGAGCTGCACATTTGCAGTGCATCGTTTCAGATGTGGAATGCTGAACAAAGAAATTAAATTTATATGTATCACCTAAATTATTTCAGATTCATGGTTCAGCAACGAGTTCAGATCCTAATCAAATATGTAGTTTGCATGGGCACTACACCTTTTCTCAATAATAATATGGCAGTTCTATTTACAATGCTTGACTAGATTTTGTAATCTTGCTTTTACAGAAACTTAGCTTTTGTTTTTCCTTCCCGCTGCCGTCTGGGCTGCCCGTTGGCAGTTGATGGTGAAACTTCGAAACTGGGGAGCGCAGGACGAGCTGGCCTTTGCGAGGAGAACCTCTTGCTGAGAAATCTTGCCCCATCCCTTGTATCCCTCCCGTCTGGGGAGCTCTGCCTCCGCAGGCAGGTCATTCCTGCGGCCTGCTCTTGTTCTCATCGTGGAGCAAGGAATCCTCCTCAAAAAGCAATGGAGTTTTGCTTTCCCCTCTGAACGTTTCCGTCTCTGATCACAGGTTCTGCAAGGCTGGCATCATTCGTTCAAGTTCACGGTTGTTTTTATTTCCTTCCTGCACCCTCAGATGCCTTAGCTGGTTGCAAGGGAGCCCCTCGCTGTCCAGCGGCTGTTGAAAGCTCAGCAAGAAGAGCGAGAAGCTCCTGCGCTTGCAAGGGGCAGGGGCTCGTGGCATGGAGAAACCTCCCCCGAATCCTAAGACCTCGTCCCAGGGAGGTAAACTCTTATTTCTTAGTTGTGTTTTTACATTGCTCTAGTCCCTTCATCCTCGTGGATCTCCAGCATCGGGACCTTCCAGGAGAAAGGGACGGGGACTTGCAGGTCTTGGCTTGGTTTTGCCTTCCTTGCGCTTACAGTGTCTCTTGGGGGAGACACTTGTTCCCTTGGGGGCCCTCAGGGGAAACTTGGGGCCGTTTGTGTCTCTGGTTTTGTCTTTGCCATGAGGAGCAGCATGGAGCTTGGTGGGGAGCGTGGCGAGGCCGTGCAGAAGGGCAGCAGAACGGGCACCGCGCGCCCTGGATCGGCATGCCGGGAGCAGTCCACGTGAGCTGCACGTTGGTTGGTAAAGGAATGTGATTTGGTACCAAAAGACAAAGTTTGGGCCGTGTAAATGGAGAGTTTTCTCTCTGATGGGGCGTCTTTGAGAAATCTGTGGCTTGTTCGAACTTTGATCTCATTGATCAGAGAATCAGAGAGTAGCATCATGTCATCAAATGATGAGAGGGAAAGTGGAAGTCCAATAAGAGCTGCTTTTTTTTCTTTTCGGTTGATGATGATGAACTTAACTTTCTCAGTGGCTGTTTTCAGGGAGAAGAATTACGTTTGGTGTCTAGTCAATACTGCATTTGCTTATTAATGAAATGAATGATTTAAAAGCAAACAAATGACCCCTCAGATATTTAGCAGGAGCATGAAAATGCCTGTAGTTTTGCTGCTGATCATTTCTGTAAAAAAGTAACTTTCTCCCTCCTTTGCTGTTCCCTTTCCCAATAAATCGACGCCTGCCCCATCGTTACGCTCTGTAGGCAGTGGCTGCTGGGTTCAGCATAAAATGTTCCTTATTTCTCATACTGTTGCACCGAGGTTTCCAACCCTGTGTGCTCTCCTGGCCCTGCACCAGAATATGGCCTTGGAGATGGTGCCAGGGCAGCGAGGTCCTGCCAAGGAGCTGCCCTTTTTACTTTGCCTCTCCAGGTTGTGTCCCAGTTCTCCAGGTCTCTTTTCTTGGAGACTTGGGATCACCTGGATGGGCTTTCTGCTCCTGCAGAACGTGACTGCGCGTCTGGGCAGGATCGCGGAGGGAATTCCGGAGCCGTCAGCTTGGTTTCCCGCCTTGTGTTGGGAGTTACCAAAATCTTCATGCCGTTTTAATGCCTTTTTGTGCGCGTGAATCCATTTTTCCAGAGCTGCCGATTTGCCCTTTTTATGTGACTAAAAGCCAGCTGTAGTATCCTGGAAGAACCGATTGCTCTCCGGGTTCTGGCATTGCTCTGGGTGTGCATGCATGTTTATTTGTGCGTCAGCTCTTTTAATCTTTCCCCTGAAAACCTAATATGCTGTAACTGGGACGTTTTCAAAAAAAGAACACTTCAAAACAATTCTAAATATAAATGAAATCCATTTCCAAGCGGCCTGTTAAAAAATGCAGATGGTTTATATTTATTATATCATGTTTTTGTTTTATCACCTTGCAAAATTTTACAGCATAGAATCTTATTTAATGCGGGGGCATTTTAAGCAGCAATATTAGACAGCTGTATGTGCGTCATACCAGGAGATTTTTACAGGTTATTAAAATTGGTTCTGATGTAACCTGGTGTTTTGAGAAGCATAGATTAGGCATTTTGCATGTTTGTAATTTTTTGTTAAGAGTCGGTTCTTTTTTCTTTTTCTCTTTTTTTCCCGAATACCCTCTTAGTGTTTGATTCCAACTGTTCTCAAGGTGTAAGGAAATTCAGGCCAGATGATTGAGAAACCGCTCTCTGAGAATACCCGAATAACAAAGCACGGCCCAGATATTATCGCAGCTGAAATTAGGTATAATTATACTCTATAGCGAATTATATACATAGTTAAAATAAATAACCGAGCACAATGTCCGTATTCTGGTGATTAATTTTTTCCCTGCGTTCTGTTTGCCTTCGCGGCGTTTCCTTTGCAATCAGCATGAGAATTTTGCAGCTGACTCGGTGCCAGCCCCGTTTTTCTCAGCCTCCGACAGGCCTGGGCAGGTTGAGCGTTACCGAACTCAGCTGCGGCTCCTCCGCTGCTTCTCATACCCTCCAGGTCAGAACCAAATCCCCTATTAATTAAACCGAAATTATATCCGAAATAAATCACTCGGTGAAAGAAACCCACTGTGGAGTGTTTTTTTTTTTTTTTTTTTTTTTTTTTTTTTAAAAGATGTGTGCAATAATTAAACATTCGGAGACTGGTGACATTTTAAATAACTCTTTAAATGCCAGCCCCGTGCTGATATTTAAACTATGCTCTTCAGCAGGGATCCCACCGAGCAAATAACAGAAACCAGGGGGGCTCCTGTAGGAGGAGGCAAAGAAACGCGATGCAGAGCGCCAGGAGCTCTTGGCCCAGACGATGCGGAAAGT